>VZRE01001844.1:33090-262595 GCA_013396775.1 Cephalopterus ornatus
TTTGGCCACAACAACCCCCTGCAGCGCTACAGGCTGGGCACAGAGTGGCTGGAGAGCAGCCAGGCAGAAAGGGACCTGGGAGTTTGGATCTACAGGAAGCTGAACATGAGCCAGCAGTGTGCCCAGGTGGCCAAGAAGGCCAATGGCATCCTGGCCTGTATTAGGAACAGTGTGGCCTGCAGGACGAGGGAAGTGATTCTGCCCCTGTATTTGGCACTAGTTAGGCCACACCTTGAGTTCTGTGTCCAGTTCTGGGCCCCTCAGTTCAGGAAGGATATTGAGGTGCTGGAGCGGGTCCAGAGAAGAGCAACCAAGATGGTGAAGGGACTTGAACACAAGTCCTGTGAGGAGAGGCTGAGGGAGCTGGGGTTGTTTAGCCCGGAGAAGAGGAGGCTCAGGGGAGACCTCATCACAGGTGGGGATTGGTCTCTTCTCCCAGGCAGCTATCAGTAAGACAAGAGGGCATGGTCTTAAGCCCTGCCAGGGGAGGTTTAGGTTGGATATTAGAAAGAAATTCATTACAGAGAAGGTAATTAGGCATTGGAATGGGCTGCCCGTGGAAGTGGTGGATTTTCCGTCCCTGGAAGTTTTTAAGATGAGACTGGATGTGGCACTTAGTGTCATAGTCTAGTAACCACAGTGGTAGTGGATCAAGGGTTGGACTCCATGATCTCAGAGGTCCTTTCCAACCTATCTGATTCTATGATTATGATTCTATGATCAGTTGTCACTTGCGCCATCTGTTCCTTTTCTTACTGGTGCAGTTTTAGCTTGTCTTCCTCTCTGCTGCACTTCTCATGCGAGGATAAGGATTTGTTTCCTTACATGTTTTTCTGCCCTTGGAGCTCCTTGAAGTTGACCCCTTCCGAACGGGCACCTGGTCGTCCTGGAGTTCCTCGATAGAGCACTAAGCAGGCAGAGGAGTGGGGAGCTATGGGAATTGATATGCACTGCTCTGAAGAGCCAGAGCGGACTCACATGTCTGTGCTTTGTACCCACTGTCTGAATGCCACCCCCCACAGGAGTTCTTTGAAATTGTATGTATCGGTGGCATTTGAAGTATTTTGTCGGTAGCAAGTATTGAGGTTTGCTGCCTGACCTATTGAAATCAGTACGAGTTTCTTCTTTGATTTTAGTGGGCAGTAGTTGGTAGCAAATAAACAAAAGCATAAAAGTTATTGAAGAGTAAATATTTCAGTTCTGATACAGTATAATTAGTCCCTTCCCTTCTTTTAATCAGGGTTACGTATTATCTTCACTCTCGATGAAGTTACCTTTATTCAGAATCTTGTTTTTTACATAGAAGCTGCCTACAAAGTTGCTGTAAGTAGTTATTTATATATAAGTCATCTGAACACTACTCAGGTGGGGGTGGAAAATTATTTATTGATGGAGAAGGAAAACAGGGACTTGCTTTTTCCATGAGAAGGTTTCAGAACCTGTCAGTACTTTACACTGTGAGCAGCATCTTTGGAGATGTTGGGTGGGCTGTGGAGGATTTACTGCTGCGTGGGCAAGGTATACCTGTTCTGTCGTAATAACAGAGGGTTTTTTTAATTGATAATTAATAATATTTCCTGATCTCTAATTAAAATCTTGTGGGTCTTTCTAAAAAGAGCAGGATGGTAGCAAGCATTCTGGACAGTGATGAATTGAGAGGACACAGGGAGAAACATGCACAGGGGGAGGGATAAAGGGCCTTGTGTGTTCTGTGAAGGCAGTGATTCATGACTGTGTACCTGATCCTGCTGAGGTATACTTTTGTGCTGCTCTTTAAACATGAGCAAGGTCTCTTTGGACACTTTAGAGCTTCTTTTCTTTTCTTTTCTTTTCTTTTCTTTTCTTTTCTTTTCTTTTCTTTTCTTTTCTTTTCTTTTCTTTTCTTTTCTTTTCTTTTCTTTTCTTTTCTTTTCTTTTCTTTTCTTTTCTTTTCTTTTCTTTTCTTTTCTTTTCTTTTCTTTTCTTTTCTTTTCTTTTCTTTTCTTTTCTTTTCTTTTCTTTTCTTTTCTTTTCTTTTCTTTTCTTTTCTTTTCTTTTCTTTTCTTTTCTTTTCTTTTTTTTTTCTGAAGGCCAATTATAAGCTAATTTCATGCAGGAGTCTGGATTTGTTGTGGAGCAAGGGGGGGAAACACTGTGTTTGCATATAATAATGCCTGTTTTTTCTTGATGATGTTGCAGGATTACGGAATTTGGGAACGTGGTGATAAGACAAACCAAGGCATCCCTGAACTGAACGCGAGCTCCGTAGGGATGGCCAAAGTGAGAATGTTTCCTGACACCCCCTTCATGGCTGTTGTGTCGTGCTGAAGGGCTCTGACAAACCTGATGGCTTTGCATAGTCTTCTTGGCCACTGCAATAGTTAACTGATTGTATAAGAATTCTTGTTTGGGTGTGAGTGAGTATTTCTTAGTGTAAAATCTTTGTGATAATGGCTCTCATTAAAGGACCTCAGCACAGTTGTTCCAGGGATTGCAAGTAGGGTACCAGATTCACTGAACTGTGAATCTAATAGATTCAGTAAGGTGCAGTCTCATAAAGTGGCCTCTGGTTTTCTTTCCCTCTTTCTTAATTCTCCAGCCCCAGTATTATACGTGATTTTTCATGATAAGATTAAATCAGATGTAAATTCTGGAAGACAGCAGACTATGAGTCTAAGATATTCTTCACAAATAATTCAGAAAGAAAAATAAATGAAGATATACTTTAAAAGAAGTGGATATTTATCGTTCCCCCATAGCACAAGGTCACAGAGATACTAAAAGAAGTTCAGAAGGCCATAAATGTAAATGTGTAATCGAAAACTACCTTTTCACTTGGTGTCTGGAGGACTTGCAGAAGACAAAGATCATTAAGGTCAAAGGTGTATTTGCATTTCAGCAGGGTTTGTTGGTTACCAAGATCTTGTGTGCAGTGCAAGAGGGAGAAATTGCTGGTCTTGGCCCCACAGTTCAGTGGAACAGCGATGGGGCAGTGTCTGTGAGGGCAGTTGTTCCTTAGACGTTCACTATGAGATTTTTTTTACCCTGAACGTTCTGGTGTGGTTTCTGTGTGACATCTGGACCTGTTGATGTCGAGATGATCTGCAGAACTCACTGCACAACTTCACTTCTCTGTCGATCTGAGTTCAATAGAAGTGCTGTTTCAGGTGGGAACTGGTGGGGGACACAGTGAAGGCCCTGCTGCAGAAGCAGAGGTCGATGCTGTTTGATTTAAATGTGCTTCAGGAATTCTGTCCCATACCTGCTTTGTGTGGCTACCCATGGCAACAGCACAGCACAGAGCATATGCCTTTGCTTCTCAGAACCTTTTCTGCACCATTAAAACTGTCCTTGGTTCCAGCTATCAGTTCCTCAGTGGGACTTTCTGCCACTGTCAGGAACATCTGCTGCTGTAGTGCTGGTCTAGAGAGAGGGGCTCTGCAGAGGCAGTAAACCCATCTTTGTGTTGAAATAAGAAAAATATCCTTGCTCCTCTGCAGAGAGATAAGGAAAGCTGCCCTGTGTGATCCTTTGTCAGAGAAGCTGCATGTCCATGAAGCTGCCGGACAGAAACAGGCACACAAGCAACAATTCGGTGTTAGCACAACCCTATGAATATGCATTTCAGAGGAAGGCTCTGCTAGCCTGGCCCTGGCCATCCAGTCCTCTCTCTTTTCCTGCCACACTCCCAGTGCGGTGCTGCACACCCCAATTCTTCAAAGCCAGGTTTTGTAGCCTGCTAGGTTAAAGTAGGAGTGTCCAAATTGAGTCAGTGTTTGGACTGGTAGTCTTCACCAGGCAAACACACTGTGGCCAAGAGGTATGAGATGCAGTGATTCACCTGGTGGCATGGAGCACTGTGTGCCTCAGTTGGCTGTGGGGAGATGAGGCATCTCATTTCTCTTCCACTCGGGAAGTGACAGTATCAGAGAGGTGCTGAAGGTCTCTTCTCGAGGGGTCAGCCTTTGCTGATTCTGAGTTGCCTTGAACAAGCCTTCCTCTTTGAGCAGCTCTTCAGGCAGGAGGAGGGAAAGGACACTGAATGGGGGTTATTTTGGAATGTAGGACAGGACAGGACATTTATTACTAAGTACTTCACTGTAGAGGTGATGTCTCCGTGGAAGCCCAGCTCCCCATTGTTTTGCATTGCCTTTAAATTGTAAGAACATCACCAGTACATCAATCCTGTATCCAGCTAGTGAAAAGACAGAAATATTTACTTTTTCTAAAATATTGCCAAGCTTCACTTTAAAGATAAAAAATGTCTGTGGAGCAAACTTATGTCTTATATAATCTCCTTCAGAGGATAAAGACAGGTGCTACAGTGTATACTCTGTTTAAAAGATATCTAATGATTTTTGGTTGTGATTTGGTTTTCTTTGAAGGCTGCTTTGGAAGCAATTGATGAACTAGATCTTTTTGGAGCTCATGGAGGACACAAATCAGTGATCCATGTTCTTCCTGATGAAGTGGAACATTGTCAGGTGAAAATTAGTCTGCTCTTTCCTTTGCTAGGGAAAAAGGTAACCCTCTCCCTTTTGTTTTTAAATGAAATGTTGACTAACCGAACCAAGAACTCAATGTAATATGGATGGCTGCAGGCTATGCTGTTCATCCTGTTCTGGTAAATCATGAGAAACTAAGTGGTGTGAAGCATTCTCATTCTGACTTGGTTAAAAATAACTATGTAGAGAGTTCTCTGTCAGTTTGCAAATAATATGGTCTGTTCCATTTACACTTGACAAAGTCTTTTGAAGTATGTAAATTGTTTTGCATCCGTTTCTTCTATTCTTGTTTTGCTCAGTCTATTCTATACTCCATGTTGCCAAGGGCATCCACGTCAAAGGAGATAGATGCTGGCCTTCTCTCTATTATTTCTTACCCAGCTTTTGCAGTGGAGGATCTAAACCTTGTTAATGTAACCAAGAGTGAAATCATATCCAAATTGCAGGTAAGAATTCCCTTTATTTTTGTTTTACAGAAAGAAAGAGAAACTCTTTCTTAACCAAAAATTCTAATTAAACAAGGGTTGCCAGATTGGGTTCATTTATGCCTGGAAGAGAGGAAGGAAAATCCCTAAGTGACCCTTAAAACTCAGCACTTGACATGTTAGTGGGTGAGGAAGAGCAGTATGTGTAATTTTCTGTAATTTTGTGTGTTTTTACAGGGCCGCTATGGCTGCTGTCGCTTTCTCCGAGATGGTTACAAGACACCCAGAGAGGTACTTCTGATGTGTGTTTTCAGTAGGCACTAGGAAGAATTTTATCTCTTCTTTATAGACATACTTTGTCTTATTTACCTGAAGGAGTAAAGTTCTCCATCACTGCTAGGACATCTTAGTGGATTTGGAGGCAATCCAGGTATCCACCCTAGAAATGACACATATCTGATGGAGGCTAAGGGTTTGAAAACCATTTATTAAGGGCAAAATGTAATTAATAATTCTGTAAAAAATTAATCCTTAGATATGCTTATGATATCTAAGCAGAAGCAATGTCCCTGAAGTATTCCAAAGTATCTTTGAACTGAGGCAGAGCCAAGATTACTTGGGTGACAAATTCGATTTGTTTAGGGAAACATTAAGTGAGTTTGAGGCTGAATGTGAAAAAGTGAGGAGACTGCATGGAAACTATTTCCGGTGGGTTTATTGGTTTCTAGGTTTTAATTACTTGTATAAAGTGGGCTACCATTATGATTGGAATACAGGTGACTAATTTAGCAGTGCGACTAAACAAGTGTGGTTGAATTTTTTAGGATCCAAGCAGGCTGCATTATGATCCTGCTGAGCTCAAGCTCTTTGAGAATATTGAATGTGAGTGGCCAGTATTCTGGACATACTTTCTAATTGATGGAATATTTAATGAGGACAAAATTCAGGTGAGAAATGAGACATTGCTTTCAAATTGCAAAGACATTTACCCGCGGTATTTTGGAACTTTGCTCCCTGTTTATTTTGGGTATCAGTTGGATAGAGTGGAATAGTCTTCAGCCATTCTCACCTTCCTGGGGAGTTCGTGACATGATACAGGGGGCAGGGTTGTGCACACTGGTGGCTTGTTGCCCTCTCTCTGCCAGGCTGAGTGGCTTTGTTAGCTGGTGTGGTAAAACTGGGCTGAACAGGGTTTATATGCCTAGTTTTGTCTTGTCACCAACCTCAATGCCCCTTTTGCAATTACTTCAGGATGAGAGAAGCTTCTTTTCCCCAGCCTCTGTGGCTTGGCTGCTGAGAACAAGACTCATGCTACTTTAAGTCCTGTTGTACATTCAGAGAGATTTGGGGTTGCCTTATGATAAGCCATTTCATTTTTATCTAATTCCATAAGTCACTTCATGCCATTACTGTGTCAAGCACCCAGTGATCAGGGCAGCTAAATTGATTGTAGCCCTCCAAAGGTTACAGTGGCACCTGGAGAGTTCTGGTGAGTTAAAGAGCAGCAACTAGCCCGGACTAAATGTATTCAGATCAGGACTTCTGTGGATTGGTGGCTTGAAAGAAGTAAAAAATAAATGTGATTTAAAATCACCTAGTATGCAGAGGGACAGGAGATCGCTAAACTCCTTAAAAAATAGAATGACATCAGAAACAAAACAGAAAATTTCAGACCAAGAAGCCCTTCTTCTGTACCAGATGTTGCAAATCAAATGAAATACTTACTGACATTAGAAATGTAAAAACATATTTTTACTGTGTTCAGGAAAACATTTTACATTTCTAATGTTTTTACTGTGAAATGGTGAAGAGAGAAATTAGTTCACGAGAGGGGAAATCAGAAAGTTTACTGAAACTTCAGTCCTATCAATAAAATAGCACTTCATGAAGCAGTCTCTAGAACTTAGGTGGATTATCTGGGACAGTATGTACCTGTTTGCTTTTATGTTGTGCAGACAGGCTGTTCTAGGGCATGGTTAGAGCAATTACTCCTGGTTTCCACTGTTTAAACATAGCTGAATGAGTCACTGAGACACTCAGGTGAGTGTCTAGTCTTCCCCAGTTACTGCTGCAATTGTTAGAAAAACAAGCACCCTGAGGACTCAAAAAGAGTGGAGAAGGACAGGATACTGAAAATGTGAGTGTACCATAATGTGAAGCTGGGGGTTCCTTAGTTTGTGTGGTCCTCTGTACTCAGGAATAGCAGAAATAGGATCTCAGAGTCAGGTGCTGGTAGCACTTGAAAACAGTTTCCCTCTAAGTAAAAAATTGGAACGGGATAATTGAGAAACAGAATAAAATAAGGAATCTGGTAAAAAGAAAATATATTACCTGTTCTTTATTTTGTATCAGTCTGCTGCTCGTGTTCATAATTTTTTGTCTAACAACGCAAGAAGATGATTTTCTGTTCAGTGAACTTAGATATCTTAAACAGTTTAAACCAATTTTAAGCTTTCCATGGGACAAATTTTAAGTGAATCAGTTAAGAGAAACTGATTTCCCAGTCCTGCAAGGTGGAATTCAGTAAGTCATAGGCAATATGCATGGCAGAAAGCTGACAATTTATACACCTTGCACTCATGGATATTGGCAGTCTGATGTCCATGTCCTGCATTGTCACCCATAACAAATTTCCTGTAGGATTTGTTCCAGTGGTTTCTTTGTAGGGATATGTTAGACGTTTTGTGCTGTAGCGGTACATTACAGATTAAAGACAAGTGTTCATGTTTCTGAGGCTGATAAT
The DNA here is from genome assembly GCA_013396775.1 of Cephalopterus ornatus. Lineage (NCBI taxonomy): Eukaryota > Metazoa > Chordata > Aves > Passeriformes > Cotingidae > Cephalopterus > Cephalopterus ornatus. The sequence goes on from VZRE01001844.1 coordinate 40,743, forward strand.
ATTGAGATGCTGGAACAGTCTGATAATTTGAACCCTGTTCTTCCATCAGTAAGTCATGATTCCCTCCCTCCCACCCCCCTTTTTTTTTTAATATATATGAATATTCATCAGAAAAGTGTGGTTGAAAAGTACTAAACCTTTATTGTTTCGGTTTTGCTGACTGTAATGTGAATTCTTGCTCTTGTTTAAAAATATTTCCAGGTACAAGAGTACAGAGAGGCTCTGGAAGGAATACTTATTAGAGAGAAGAATGGATTAGTGCTAATGCCTGAGCTGTACGCAGTCCCTCCAGACAAGGTATTGTGAAAATGCAGCATCCAATTCAGTATGCAAAGTAGAGATAGCAAGAGGAATGCTTTTATAGTTTTTTCTGTATCTGATACATCTAAACCAGCAATGAAAAAAGACTACTGCATATTATTTGAAAAAGTAAGAGACCTCTCACAGCTGCTGCTGAGAAATGGTAAACTTTAGGCTTCCACACTGCCACATTTCTTCCTTGGAAATCTAAGTGTCTGTGGAAATATTAGAGCACGTCTAAAATTTTAAATGCTTATAGCAAAACACACATTTAAGAAGTGTTAATACTGACTTAAGAACTGAAGCTCAAAGAAGAAATAAAGCACAGACTGTCCTTCCTGTCTAGTTTATTGATTGATTGTGCTGCTCTTTTCCAGAGCTTGTATGGGAGACAGAAACAGGCTTCAGATGGATTAGGGTTTGGGCTGGGATTTTTGTTTGTTTTCTATGGGTATTTTCTTTTCCCCCATCTTTGCTGCTACTGTTTATCTGATTCTCCCATTGTGACAGAGAAATTTAGATGAGCTTGTGTGCTCTTCCATGCTGTGTGCCTTTGTATCCCTCCCTGCCAACTTCTTCTCCCAGTCCAGACTTCTCAGCCCTCACTCACTAAGGGTGTGGAGCCTCCTGGGTTGGTCTGAGCTGGTCAGGCCTCAGGTGATGTCTTGCTTGCAGATCTGAGGTGGAAACTCTGAATTGCCTTACTAATGGGAGCAAGCGTGTAAGAGTTCAGAGCCTTCTTCTGAATTTTGATACGATTATAATGATCTGATAAACATACCAAGTAAACAGGGTAGATTTTTGTCTATGTAAAGATGTAATATAGGAGGGTTTTCTCCCTGCCCTCAGTAGGTCTGTATACTGCAAAACCAAGGCAGTTGTTCTTTTTCTAAGTCTGCTCTTAATTTTTGCATTAGCCATCCTTGCTAACGCAGGAAAGGTGGAATAGCCTTAATTTTTGGAAAACACCTTTATTTTAGAAAGCTAGGTAGACATCAGTGAAGTGTCATCTTGGAATGGATTGGAAAGCAAACACCCAGTTACCTGTGAGCAGCTCAGAGGAAAGGCAGCAAATGCACTGTGAGAAGAAAGTGGAAGAGCTAACACCAAAGCTATAATTGCATGCAGAGTCCCTATTCATCCTCCAGCTTTGAAGGGTGGGGTGGAGTACAAAAAGGAAGCATAGTTCCAGTCCCAGAAAATGTGCAGCCTTAAAAGTAAAACCAAGAGATGTCTAAGTCAGTAATAATGGCAGGTTAGGAAGGGTAGATGATAGACCATATGTTTCCAAATACTTACATGTTACCAATTGTTCTTCATAACTTTAGGGCAATTTTTCTTGCTTATGTATGTGTTTTCAGGTGGATGAGGAGTATGAAAATCCTCACTCAGTGGATCGTGTCCCAGTGGGAAAGTTGCCACATCTTTGGGGCCAATCATTGTATGTCCTGAGCTGCCTATTAGCAGAGGTAATTGTTTCTTGTGTAGTAGGTAAGCTTGTATTTAATTTTGTTTGAGATGGCCTGAGCTTTAAGTACAATTTGGTTGTCAGATAGGGGACAGTGTGTTTTCCAGTAGAAACATGTACATGAGCCATGAAAGGGTGACTGAGTGACTGAGATTCGAGGAGGGTTGTTGTTTTGGGGTTTTTTTACATATATATAGACATACAATTGTCTGTTTCTAATCAAGCTGAGTAAGTTGTCAGACGGACTGGATTTAGGGTTAGGATAGAGGACTATACCAAGGCAAGGCTGACTTGGCTGTTCCAGAGCCAGGATTTTGAGCTGTTTCAGCTCCACTAGGCTATGCCTTACTCTGTGGCATAATGTGTCTATGGAGTTGGCCCATCTTAGCCAGACTACTTAAAGGAACCACAGAATATTTCTGTGGAGCTCCAAAAAAAATCACTGGCCTGGCGAAATTATGTTGTCAGTTGCTGCAACTCTAAAATAGGAAATCTGAATATGCAGATTGTGTCAGAACCATTTTCTTGCTGTTCCAAAAAATAGTGCATCCATTGTTTTTATGAGTGTACTACTTGGTGGCCAGGGTAGATAAACCAGGCCTTAAGTCCTGCTGTACTGAAAAAATACTTAAAAAATTGGTTAAGATTTATTCTAAATATCAAAAGCCTTTTGCTTAAATTCTGTTTGTTTCTTTTCTTTTATCTTTCTTTTGCGTTTATTCTAGGGATTTCTTGCTGCAGGTGAAATTGATCCCCTAAACAGGAGATTTTCCACTGGATTTAAACCTGATGTTGTGGTACAAGGTGAAGGAGTGTTTTGAACATTCTGGGTGAATTGACTTATGTGGTGACAAAGTCCCTAAATACAGGAGAGAAGAAAGATTTATTAAAAATAAGTGAGACAGAGAAAAGGGTTTAACACGCTTTAAAAAAAAAAAAATTGCTAAAATTTTAAGTCATCAGGGACTGGAGAGTGGAAAACTTAATCTTATAGTGAAAAGGAGAATCTTGGTGGATTCTAGAAAAAAAAAGCAGGACTGACCTGAGATGGATCAGTTTAATTAGGTTTCTGTGCAGCCCCTTTCCCAGAGGAACCGGAGAGCCCTGGGTGGGGAGAATCCCTGTCCACAGAGGTGAGGCAGCCAGACTTAGGGCTGGCTTTTGGCTGCTGCAGGAAGTGGCTTCTTCAGTTAGTGCAGGAACAGGCAAAACCAGGAAATTAAGATGAGGGCAAACACCAGCTGATCAGGTCTTTAAGACTTTTCAAGGACTTGTACTGCTCTGAAAGAGAAACCAGCTTGTTTATCAGGAGCAGCATTTATCAGTGATACTGTGACCTGGGCTGGTGCTTGTTTATCCCCTGTTGGTATCTCATGTGGGTGGCATTTTGTTATTCTGAAGTGCTCAATTTCCAGCAGAAATAGAAGTAAGTGCTGGATTGTTTTTAGCATTCTTTGACAAGTATTCACAATACAAAGAATAATACTGAATTATTAGTCCCAAACCAATAAGCCACCTATCATGGGCAAAACATCAAGTGGGACAAGAGATGGATTCAGGGCCTGGGTTGTAAATTCCACTGATTTGGGGAATTTTTTTTCTCCTTATCTCTGCCATTTTATGGCCCCTCTAACATTTATTGCTATATGAGTAACAGCACCCGTTCCCCAGGGTTATGGCTGTAGTGTTACATTGTGCTGTGTTAAAACGACAAAGATTTTCAAGTTGTGTTTCCCCTTGTTCTATGGGGTAAAAGCCTTATCTGCTAAAAGCTACTGCATGATCCAAACTGTGGAACTGAAAGAAATAAGAAGAAACTGATAAAGTCTCAAAGAAACTGGTGTAACCTCAGCAGGTCTGATCCTGCTTTGAGCAGGAGGTTTGAGTAGAGACCTCATGAGGACCCTTCCAACTTGAATTACCATGTGGTCCAAAGTGGACAGGAATAGCAAGAAGTATTGAGAAGCAGAAAATCAAAATCTGTCTGATGCCCTCTTGCAATCCCTTTTGATCTCACAGGCTCATAAATTAAGAAAGAAGTGAGGCCTTCATGCCTTTTTAGTTAACTAAATGCATTAGCTGAGAGGTGACAGTAGAGATAGTCAATTAAAAAGGGTAGAACATTGGTTCTTAGTAGTGTTTTTGTTTTCTGTTATGCAGTAACTGTTTTAGCAGAATCTAATCATATTAAGAACCTCTTGCAAGACCATGGAATCAATGTCCAGAGCATTGCTGATATCCATCCGCTCAGAGTGCAGCCAGCTCGCATCCTGAGTAACCTCTACACCATGCTGGGTAGGTATTGGAACATGGAAGCCTCTCTACTGCTGTGCAAGGTCTTATTTTAGGGCTCATATTTTGGTTGTTGTTTTTCTTGCTTCACACTGTCTCAATTTCTTTAATTTAATTTCTTTTATTTAAATCAATTTCTTTGATCTAAAAAAATGTGTTTGTGCAAAGAAGCTTAACAAACTTAGAACTTCTGTCTTAAATAAGGGACTCAAACAGGAAAAAAAATTGCCTCATTAGAAACAGTGGTGAAAGTACAGGTTTCCTTGTGCCCTTGGAGTTAGGCAAGAACTGACTCTTCTTTTGTCCTCCAGAAACTACTTTAACAGAGAAACTGGCTTTAGAAAAAATGCCTGGAAAAATACAGAAAAAAAAAAATCAAATTTTTCTCATTTCAGAAGTCAGAATATTTCTGTTTTAAGTCTGGAAAATGGGCAGTGTTATTGCCATTACTCCCAGCAGGCAGCCTGGGAAGTTTTCTGCTCCAAATCAGGGAAGCCGTGCTGCTGCTGTCAGAGCATCTTTGGGCTGTCAGGTTCTTGCTAAAGTTCCTTCCAACCCTGAGCTGAGTTGCGCTGCTGAAGCTCTCTGTCTCAGTTGCAAACCCAGAAGCCTTCAGGGTTTTTCTAAGCTCAGGACTGGAAGTACATTCCAGTTCCTCAGCAGCGGCCCTCAAGTCCTGATTTCCTCAGAGCCTGAGAGCTGAATTAAATAAAAGTCCCAAAACTCCAGCTGGTTCTAGTTGTTGAAAATATTTTGATAGCTGTTACTTAATAATCCTTGCTGGAATTTTTTGGGTCCTGGTGGAAAATTTGTTACATGTATTCCTAATTGAATTTAGTTTTACTTCTTGGGGCATGCCAGCAACTCATGACTCAAAACTGTGGATGTTACTACAAAGTAAAATTGAGGTGGAGTGAATCAGCACTGGTAGATTCCTTTACAGTGTGGACAAGCGGAGCACTATCGTGCTTCTTTATCAGTCTGGAGCATGTTTCCATGGCAGTTTGGTTACAGATAATGCTGAGGGATAAGTAAGAGGCTGCTCATTCGATGAACATCTTTTTGTTGTTGTCGTCATTTTTGGTTTGCGTTTTGTTTTTTTTTTTTCATTTAATAGGAAGCTTATTTTGGAAGCATCCAAAGTAATGAAGCCTTCAAATAAGTTTCAAAAAGTATGCCCTTAACACAGAGAAAGGAAATTGTATATGCTGCTTTTGAATTTGTCTCTTTATCACAAAGTTCTTTTAAAAAAATGAAACATTTGCAGGGCTTTGCTGAAGCTTGTATTTATTTCATTATGATTCATAATAGCTTTCTTTCAGTAATGGGGGGTTGTGAGTAGGATGATGTGGCACATTGATATATTGTTTTTAACAGTGACTTCTTTGGGAATGTTTACAGTGGTATTTTTTCAGGCACAGGGTTGTTTGGCTCATATTCCTTGTCAGACAGATTCAAGTCAGCTCCTGGCTGCTGGTGCAAAGGTTATAGTGCAGATCATTTGCTAAAAAGCTCTACTGGGAAAAGTGGAACTTATTAGCCTGATGAAAATCTGTGTTTGTATTTGGATGTACTTTGCATGTTGATTTAGCCTTCTTCAGGCAAGAATTTTTAAGGTTCCATAGTGAAAGCACTGCAATTTCTGTGGTATGGTGATGGCCTGGTTTTTGTAATGTCACACCTGTCGTCGATGGGGAAGCTTTGGGTGCTGAGCAATGACTAATTGCAAGACCCTATCCCATGGTCATTGGAGCCGAAATTTAGAGTTTTAATTGGGCCTTTGAAGGCCTCTGGCTGTTTTATTGGTGGTTGCTACAAAATGGACCAGTGTGTAGCATCTCACTCTGTTACCTGTCTTCTGCCTTGCTGGTATTAGTGAAGTAGATTTTGGTGTCTAAAATGGTTATTGTGGAAAACCACACAGCAAATGCTAGCTGAGACCTTTTATGTTTCTCTTTTCTTTACAGGCCGGAATAAGAACATGAAATTAAGTGGACGGCCACACCGACACATTGGAGTGTTAGGCACCTCCAAGCTGTACGTGATAAGAAATCAAATATTTGCTTTTACCCCACAGGTGAGCATGTAAAGGTGGCAGGAAAATCACTCCTTACTTAATGGCAAATCATTAGTGAAGCACTTTGCTTTTATGTGCTGTCACTGTGCTTTAGGTAGAACAGGGCTGATGCAGCAGATGTGCTTTGCTTTGCAGGGTTTTTAAGAGTGATGGATAATCAGCATGGTAGATCTGCTGATAAATCTCTCTTCTGCCCTACAGAGTCTGGCTTCTTTGGCTTCTCTGGCTTAGAAGAACACAGAAAATCAATAGTACAAAGTTGTTACTGATGTCTGCCCAAACCAATGTTCTAGCTAATAAAATATTTTCTGCAGGAATACATTCTTTAATATATCTTTCTACTGATTGCTTTAATGAAAAATTTAGCACCACATAAGGGTGCCAAGTACTGTAACCCCCAAGGGGTTGAAGATGTGATCTTTTCATTAGATTGTTGAAAGGGTCAATAGTGCTGAGAAAGGGATGTTCTGTCTTTGTTTTCACTTAAGTGCATTTTTTCAGTGTAGCTGGAAGTTTGGATCCTCACAGAACCAGTGGCTCTTATTTTTACATTTAATGAAATACAGCACACTTACTCGAGTAGAATTATTCTAGCAGCTGGTACTAGAAGGCCAGTCACCTGCTCCAAGCATTTACAACTGGAGCAGGATAAAGAATGTTTCCACCCTTCTAAATAGATGTTTGACTAACATAGTCTTTAAACTCTAGTGGAAGACATTCAGTGGACTCTGTAGAATGCTTCTGTAGTGCTTCATAATGCCCAAACAAAATCAGATTTACTGAAAAAAAATGTAGCTCCCTTCTTATTCTTCCCCACATCACTCGATCACAAGCACCTTTATAGCATGCTATTTGCTGTGTTACTCCCCTAAATCAATTTTCACTTTTTCAATTAGGGAAAAGTTCCTTAGAGACATGATTTTTTTGAAAATACCTCTTCATTCCCATCTTACTTTGTAAGTGGGACCCAATATTCCAGCTGAAGTCTTGCCATGTATCAAGTATGGACATACTTATTAGTATATTCCAAAATTGCTTTTATCTTTACAATAGCAACACAGTGACAGTTCCTGCTTATTCCAGGCTGAACTAAAATCTCCATAACATTTTCCACTGTACTTTGTAGTCAGACGTTTCCCCTGGGTTTTTTTTTTGAGGTGGATGAAGTTAATGTTTAATGTCACTTTCCTAAGGTCAGCAGTTAAGTCATCTTGTTGATCTTGACTAGTGTCCACAAATTTCGTGGCTTTGTCCTTTATATTTCATTCTCTTTTCTAGTGAAAATATTGATTAAGTGTGGGGCAAAGGCTGACTCTATTCAGATACACTGTCATTCTGAAAAAATGGTTAAGAACTATCTTCTGAGAACAATTTTAAAAGTAGTTCTGCCTTCTCGGATGTTTTTTCTTCAGCTCAGTAGTGTGAAAATTTGCAAAAGTTGAGAGATGTCAGCCATTTTCTTATAGTTACCATCTGATTGCTCCAGAGAAGGAAATTGGACTAATTTGCTGAGATTGGTTTTTGGCTATGTTGCTTTATCATTTTGTAATTATCTTGGCTGTCTCAAATTGGCTTTGTTTTCCTATGCTTTCAGGCATTGGAATTGGCCTGACTTTTAAAATGGCTCTTCCTTTTTAAAGACAGGCAGCGTGTTTTCTTCTCTCTGGATTTCTGGGACTTGTTCTTCCTGAATTACCAAAGCTAATTGCAAGTGGCTCAAGGATTGTTTTGGCTAGTTCTTAATTCTTGCTGTGAAGTAATTTCTCTGGACTTTGCCAGCCTGAATTTACGTGCTCTTTACATACTTACCCTTCCCTGAAGCTTATGGACTTCCTTAACTTTTGTTGTGGCTGCTTTGACATACTTTCCATTATTTGTCCAGCTTTTTTGTTTCCAGATCCTGAAGAAGCCATATTAGTCTCTTACTGTGGTTCTTGGCTTTCTGCTGTAAGTGGGGACAGCACACTTTGCCACTGTACATTTAATGTACCTTTTTTTCCACAGTAACTGCCAGCTTTTCTGTATTCTGCTTGACTTTCAGATTGTTCCCAAGAGACAATAGAGTTATTGGCTCCCAGTCCCCAGTGTGCCCTTAAGCCTGTTTATTGTTTTTGTTGCTATTGTTAGCTTTTTCTTCCATGTTTAGAGTACTCTCATCTTCCAGATCACAGGTTAGTATAATTCCGCATTGGGAAGATTCTGCTTCGTGGGCGTGATTGCCTCCTTTTTGTTTGTATGGCTTACTTTGATAGTCAGTCTACAAGTGTAGAAAAATGGACTCTTGCACAAGCATGGGTTTCTTTTTTCACAGTCTCAGGCCTTGTTAGGTTAATTCATGCCATTTGTGTCGTGGTCAGGAGTAGCTCATATGGTTTTTGTGACTGATTTAAGAGGGGAAGTAGGAAAAAATAAGGAAAGCACTGACAACTACTCCTATATCATGTTTTTCTCTTCTTTAGTTTACTGACCAGCATCACTTCTATCTGGCTCTAGACAATCAGATGATTGTGGAGATGCTCAAGACAGAGCTGGCTTACCTCACTTCTTGTTGGAGGATGACAGGGAGACCAACCCTGACGTTTCCCATCACTCACACAATGCTTGGTAAACTTAATTTTCTCTGTCTCAAGCAGAGTATATTACTGCAGGGGAATAGGATGGACATCAGTTTGAGAGGAGACAGGCATGACTTCTAACATCAGAAGTACAGTTTCATTTTTTCCATGTGTATGCTGAATTTAGATGCCATGGTAGTGTTTCACTTTGGTTTTACCCCGCTTTATATCCTTGCATCACCCCATCATCTCTATACTATTTCTGTCTAAAGAAGGTTCATAGAAATCCCTTTGGAACTTGTCTTGAGTGGGTTCATTTTTGTCTTTAGAACTAGTCTAAGGGTTGTGTTTTGTTTGCATGTTTGTTTGGGATTTTTGAATACGCTAGTATTGATAGCCGTTTTGGATTCTGTTTTAAATTTGTCTGATTTGGGTTGTAGAGAACACCCAGTAATTCGCTTTGTTTGGACATGGTAGTTTAAGAATGTGTTGGTTAGCTTCAACTCTTCCGTTATTCTTTTTTAGTTGATGATGGTACTGACATTCATCCAGCAGTTCTTGCCACAATAAGAAAATTAGAGGATGGTTATTTTGGAGGTGCAAGGTAATGTCAGAACCCCCCAATTATTATCTCCATGTTTTTTTTAATTAAATCTTATAAAAGTGTCAGTTTTGAACTTGTCATAGCGCACATACCTTGTACTAGAACTCTGCAGAGAAAGAGGTTTCAGCTTTAAATGTTATATGGCAATCAGATGCAGTGGAAAAGATTTGTCTCCCAAAAAGTGCACCATCTCTCAATGCCATCAGTGGATAAGGAAAATGAATGCCAAACCTTTGGAAATACAAAATCTTGGTCTTGATTGGGCTTCTGTTATTAAGAAGTAAACTATTTTCACAGTTATTGGACATGATTTAAACATGAATTGCATGTAGTACTAGTAAGCTTATGTGTTCTATTCATCTACATATAACATATAATGCCACTGTATCTCCCTATTCTCTTCTCATATGCCCTCTCTCAATCAGTATCTTCCTTTGACAATCAAATGTTGTCATGGTTTAACTCCAGTCAACAACTGTGCCTCACACGGCCACTCACTCTCCCCTTAGTGGGATGGGGGAGAGAACTGGAAGAGTAAAAGTGAGAAAACTCTTGGGTTGAGATAAAGACAGTTTAATGGGTAAAGCAAAAGCCATGCATGCAAGCAAAGAAAAACAGGTTATTCACCACTTTCCATGGGCAGGAAGGTGTTCAGCAATCTCCAGGAATGCCTGGCTCCATCAAATGTAGCTGTGACTTGGGAAGACAAACCCCGTATCCCCAGTCATTCTCCCCTTCCTCTTTCTTCCCTTGGCTCTGTATGCTGAGCATGACACCCTATGGTATGGAATGTCCCTTTGGTCAGCTGTCCCCGGCTGTGTCCCCTCCCAACTCCTTGAGCACCCCCAGCCTGTTCTGGTGGGGTGAGGTGAGAAGGAGAAAAGACTGTGACGCTGTGTAAGCACTTCTCAGCAGTAACTAACACATCCCAGTGTTACCAACACTGTTTCCAGCACAAATCCAAAGCATAGCCCCATACTAGTTAGTCTAAAGATAATTAACTCTATCCCAGCCAAAACCAGCACAAATGCGATTTCTGAGTTTAAGCAGCATTGCAATTCTGTGAAAAGATATTACTGTTCGTGGGGACCTCCCATCCCCGTTCATGCATTATCCTTGGAGATTAGGTCTTTGTTTAGGGTCTCTCTTCATAGAAATACAGAGCACCTTGTAAATTAGGCTTTGAGTTAGGCCTGTAGGTGTCACCGTAACGGAGTTCAAGTTCAATCAGTAGCTAGAGCAGTAAGTACCCAGCTGGATCTGCAATTCTTGTTTTCTTTTTTTTTTTTTTTCCCCAGTATCAGTATCTGCTGCTTTGTAGTTACCAAAGGTGGATTCAACAGTGGGTCTGATAAATTTTGGTGGAGTTGCTGAACGCTCAGTGAGCATTAATCAGTATCAAAATGGTGGATGTTAATGATCCTTGGCATGTGTTCCTGTTTGCAGGGTGAAGATAGGCAAGCTAGCAGAATTTCTTACCACATCTTTTCATACATATCTGAGCTTCCTGGATCCAGACTGTGACCTAAAACTGTTTGATGACCGTAATGAAGACTGTAATAGCCCTGACAGTGAATATGGGGACTATCCAGCAGATTTCTGTGAAAAAGGTAGTAGTGTTTTTTCACTTCATATTTTTTCTCTGTCAAGTTCTATCAGCAGAGTCTGGGTTTACTTGCAGTGCAGAGTCTATTCTGTGCACAGCTCATAGGGATTCGGGTTTCTCATGCACCCTCCTGAGGACACTTAGGACCTGTGTGACTTATTTGGGGAATTAATTCCTGTGTATTCTTCCTACGTTCATAGTATGGCATTGACTGGTAACTGCTACAGTAAACCTGAGTCTGAAGAGCTGGCAGATGGGGACGCGTGGAAGAGGCTGGAGGAAGGAAGAGACTGTGAGGAGTCATAGACGAGAGCTTGTGTAAAAGATATGATAGATTTTTAGAATCACACAGGCTGGAAAAGACATTTAAGATCAACAAGTCCAACTGTGCCAACTGGACTACCAGCAAGAAAAAAACCCCTTTTGATTCTTCCAAAGGAAAACCAGCTTCTTAATCTAATTGTTTTCAGAGTGCCAAAAACTGATTAATTTTTCTTTTCTTTCCAATTTATTTGGCTTCAAAATCTCTTGCTTATGATATTCTTGCAATTTTTGAGCGCCTTTCTATATAAGCAAAAATAGTGGTGTGTTTGAATAAGAAAGCGGTGATAAATTAGGATTTTACCTTTTATAAACCTTTTCTTTTATGTATGTCACACTAGATAGCCAGGATGAGCTGGATCAGTATATAAATGATGTCCTGCAGAGTACAGCACTGAAGTCATACCTGCCCCCAACTTCAAAGACAGCCAATCAACCACCTGTGTTCAGTGCAAACCATTCCACTGAAGAGATACTGTCAATAATGGCCAAGACAAAGGGCTTGGAGGTTCCAGGTATTTCTCCCTATTATAATGCTAAAAAAACTGTTTTGGGTGCTACAAGGGGTAAGTTCAAGCATTTCAAAATTATGCCTTTTAACATACTCATAGCACTAGTTCTTTTTGCATAGGGGAGAAACAAGAATGACTCTGTTGCTGTTGTGTTCCCACAGTATCCCATGTCATGGTGTATACCTAGAAAACCTGCTAAGAAATGTAACATTCAATCAAAGTTAACATTATGGAAACTGCTCCAGCTTCTCAGTTGAATAGAATTTCAGAGTTGGTTTTTGTCTGTATTTATACAAAGGCAGAGAAAATGTATTTTTTTATTTTAATAAAGCTGTGGTGAAATGGAATGTTTCAATACAAGAAAAACATAAATATGTGCATGTACCTTCTGAATTTGTATGAACAAATGGAGTAGAGAGGGAGTACAGTATTTCTAATTATGCTAGAGTGATTGGAGAATATACACCAAAATAATGCTTTGACTGAATTTGCAAATAGACTCCAACCTATGCATTGTTTTGTAGGTAGATATGTAGTATTCAGCACCCTGGTCAAGGGAAAGCTTCCCTTAACTTCAGTGTAAATTAATAACTTTCAAGCTTTTTTGTTAGTGTTTTCTCCCATCTTTCATGTGCCACACCACTATATCCTCTATTGAATTCAGCATATGAAGTTAACAGAGCATTAGCCTGCATTTATAATTTTATAATTTATGCATTATAATTTTATAATTATAATAATTTTATAATTATAATGCATTATAATTTTAATTCTGATATCTTACCAGTTGGCCCATCTTTTCTACTGTATTCCTGTTAAAATGTTTAAAACACTTAGCAGGGTCAGGCCAGGATTTCTCTGTCATACCAGCTGAGCATGTAGCACCTGAGCCTTTGACATGCTGATCTTGGAACAAGCTCGAAAGGAGATACAGGAAGAGCTTGTCTCAGAGCTCCATGCACAGCATCTCAGAAGCATTGCCTCTGTATATTTCAGCTTTTTTCATGTGTATTTTTACCTTGAATAGCTGCTTCATGTAGGTGGTTTTGATTTTTGTTTTACTGAAACACTTTTTTTTTTTTCTTTTTGTTCTGGTGGCTTCACTTTCCAGCTGTGCCGATGTCTCTTCCCACTAAAGTTCTGAACACACACCGAAAGTCTCTGAATCTTGTTGATAATCCGCATTTCTTTGAGACAAAGGTAAGCTGTGGGAATTTTTATGCTGTTTGCGGTTTTAGGACTCAATGCTATGGCCTTTCCATCCAAACTCTATGCCAGTTCTCATTTTCCTTCACAGACAAGCCATTCTGTCTAAGGCACTCCCTTGTTTTGGAATTTATTTTTTTGGCTGGATGAAGGTTTTTTAGTCAAATAGACTTTATTAAGTGGGAAGTTTTTAATTGCATGTGCAGAACAGAAATAATATAATAGTTGCTTATTTTTAGAAGCCCAAGGTAAAGTAATCATCTTTAGTTCTAGCTGAACACAAAGGGAAGGAGAGGATGTTCAAAGCCTTTAGAGATGTTCTCCAAGAAATGCTACTTACAGTAATGTCCTTAAGGCACCAGCCAAATCCCACCTCAAGGCATGAAGATGGAGTTGTGCTCGGCTCTTTTTTTGTCTTGGTATATGGTAACCAGCTGTTAAAGGAGATTGTATCCAGCCTCCTGAGGGATTCTGCTCTGCAAAAAGCTCTGTTTGTGGAAATAGTATTTTAGGACCACATAAAGTGCTGAATCACTTGTTAAACAAAACTATTCATCAGAGAACTCCCCACAGGATTGCATCATCTGATTAGTTCACATGTTAGTTTCATCATGACGGCAATATCTGCATTCATGAAGCACCACATATATACATGTTCAAGATAGAACTCACAAAGCCCTAAATTATTTCAGCTAAAAAAAAAGATAGCATCTCTCTGCTTTTCTCTTTACAAGTAGCATAAAATGACAGGAAAAGCATGCAAATAATTTGGTTTCTTCATTTTGTCAAAAAAAGAGACAAGGTTCCATTCTGGATGCTGTGTTTCTTGGAATTAGTCTCCCAATTTGTAGCCTGGCAAGACTTATGTAATGTGTCTGTATTTCAAGTCTGTTGTAATTTTTTTAATGGGAAGTTACTGTTTGAATTTGATCCACTACTTTTTTCAAGATCACATGTTTGATTTTTCATTCATCTCTGTTTTCAGGACCGTGACAATGTCTTGCACTTACCTAAAGATGCTCATGGTGATTTGGATTGCAGGAAGCTTGTTAATCAGCTGAAGGAATGTCCAACACTCCATGATCAAGCAGATATCTTATATATCTTGCATATACTAAAGTGAGTTGTCTGAGTATGAACTTAAACATCTTTAAATTTGGTCACAACTATGATTATTCTTGTGCAAAAGCTTTTCACTGTTCAGAGTTGTGTTTTGAGGGGAGAATTAAAATATTTTGTGCTTTAACAAGCCTATTTTCAGTTAGCTTGATTACATAAATTATTTGGATACAAAAGAATACTTGTGCAAATTTTAGAGTTGATTAGCACACAGTTACAGGCTCCAGGGCTCACAGATGAAAAGCACAAGTTCTTTCCATGAATGAAAACCCACCCTGCTATATTTGTGGCATTCTATTTAAATTCCACAAAGATTTGGTGTGATTTTCATACATAAGAAGGGAAGCAGAGGAAAACTTCCTCATGTAATTTTCTAACTAAAAGCAAAATGCAATTTTAATGAGTGGTCTCTATTTTTCCTCTAATCCCTCTGCATGTTAAATGCACCCTGGCTAAAATTTGGTACTTTTCAAAACATTCTTGGTCCAGTCTAGACCCATCTGTTGGGGTGAGTAAACACCTCCTATTTAAATAGTTTTGATGGGAACAAAATGCAAATACAAACCAATAGAATCATCTTCTGGAGTGTATTTATTGGGCAATTTTCCTGTGCAGGAGAATACTGCTGGAACCTGACAGGCAGTTAGCTTTGAGTGCAAAGACAAGCATGTGTTAATCACAGATGGTCTTCCCTACTGCTACAAAGATTGTATTTTTGTTTATTTTAGTCTGTGTCCTGTGAGGACCTCTTCTTTGATCTTGATTTCCCAAGCAAAATGTTTAGCAGCCTCTCTTAAAGAGCAAAGGAAATCCTGAAAAAATACCATTTTGTTGTTTAATTGCACCTAACACGGTTAATTCCGTATTCTGGACTTGTTTCACCACGGGAGTCTCTGTTGGACAGGCCGGTGGACTTCAGGTGGACTCTGTGTCTCAGCAGGAGTTGAAAAGTCATTCTGTGACACTTCACAACATTACCAAAGAGAACACACGATGCAGTGAATTTCAAAACCAGGAGAGGATCAGAAATCTTCTTTGCTTTTCAGTAATGGCACAGGCAGCATTTAAGTTTAGTTAATAGCTAAGGAAGAGGCAGGGCAAAAACTTCCCCTAAGGCATCTGAAAAATGGATGTAGTCTTCAGCAGAATTTGTTGCCGAATTCTGCTCTGAAAAGGACTACATGGAGTGTTCCTGCAGCAAACTGTCTGCGTGAATGCTCAGTTTAAAGCCTGGTGGGAAATCCTTTGGAGGGTTCTTTTTAAGTCACTGGCTCACAGCTAAGTGAGTGCTCAAATTAGTGTGAAAGTTCTGGTATCAAGAGGGTTTTGTCCACGTATAAACCCAGATGTCCCATGTAGTATTTCATTCTGTCACCAATGTGAGCAAGGTGATCAAAATGCAGCTGCCTTTGTGTGGTAAGGTTAAGCAGTGTAGCATCTTACCTGGTGACAATTACCTTCCGTGTCTTTTGTGGCAGAGGTGCTGACTGGGACACGGAGCTGGATGGACAGTATGGTGTCACTGTTCATTGCCTACTCAACGAGCTCTACAGAAAGGCAGGCCTCAATCAAGAATGGGGCTTAATCCGTTATATTTCCGGTATACTCAAAAAGAGAGTGGAAGTCCTGGCTGAGGTATGAAATATAAATAGTCCTGGCTCAGTTTCCTGCCTGGAAACAGAGGTAAAACTAATCAGTTTGCCAGAGGGGCTTGTGCTTGCCCTTCTTCTAGTCTTACTTCACACTATACATAGTGAAACATTTTTAAGTAAACGTTGGTTGCTTTTCTGATCTAAACCTTATTACAACATCTCTACCTTTTGTTTGTACTGCGAACAGTGATAATTTTGGCATGGACTGAGAATGTCACACTATCACTGTAAATGGCTGTGAAGGCTTTATTTCATCTCTGTTAATTGGAAAAGTTTAATTACGTGTTTTGAAAGCTGCAGTAGTCACTGGTAATTGTCTGTTGCTTTTGTGATGGCATGAACACTTTCAGAGCAGCGAAAGTTAAGGTGCGAATGATGACACAAAAACGTGTTCTGCCAATTTCCATGCCATTGGGTGGACAGTCTGCCATGTGCGTGGATGTCTGGAGGCATTAAAATATCTGGGACTATTAAATGGTAACACCAAAAATCCATTGTAAGAGTACAGATTTGATTTTGAACTTGTTTCCTCTCAAGTACTCTAAAATATTTGTTTAATTTCCTAGTTATCCTAGGCACAGAACTTTTTCCATTCTCAAGACACAGGGGACGAGCAGTACAGACACACTCACAGAAAGCCATGTATGTTAACTTGAGAAGATACTGACAAGGAATTGGGGAGGAAGAGCGTAGAGATTATCAGGTTTCTTCTGCATTAAGGGAGGAAAAATAGACTCTTCAAAATCAGAGGAGCTCTGAGAACTTCAAATTCAGGATGCTAAAACAAGTAAACTGAACACCTACTTTTAAAGGAGGTCGATACAAAAGAGTAAACACTGGGGTATTGGTGGAAGTACCTATTTCAGAATGTATCAGGATAGCTATTTCAGGAATGTGATGCAGTATGTTGGGTGTTTGGCTGTTTTAAGAGATACATTAGTACTCAGGATTTTTTTAGCTAATATTGCCAAACTTTTCATTGATTTAAAATATTTTTGTCTTAAATAAAAATAAAAGTTTATCATATGATAAAGGATGAAAGCCTTTATTAATCTGCAAGCCCCACTGAAGTCCTCAATCATTATGCTGCTGATTTCACTGAAAGGGGGAAAGCAGCTTTCAGACTGGTCATACCCTCATAGCCCTGTTGACCTCAGGAGATCCTTGGCATCTAGTTAACAGCATTCTGTGGGATCTGCATGTATGGTAATTAATAGAAATGCACTTAAAAATTGCTAAAGAAGTGCTTCATTTTTGGGAATTAAAAGCTGTGTCACTTCCACACAATTCAGAGAAAGGTCTCTTGCTCTCTGTCCTCTTACAATAGGCATGCACAGACCTCCTGTCGCACCACAAGCAACTGACAGTGGGCCTGCCACCAGAACCCCGTGAGAAAATCATCACCACGTAAGTGGGAGCTCTGCCTCAGTTACAGAGGCAGCCTGCTCTTCATCTTCCTGCCAGTACCGTTCTGATGCTGTTATCTTCTTTAAAACTTATTCCTCATCTTTAAAAGTATTTGCAGCCACCCAGGCAGAACTGTAGGCACCTTTGTGGTGCAGAGATGTTTCTGGGTGATGACTCCAGGGCTTTCTCAAGAGTTTTAATACCTGGTTCTGCTGAGTCACTGCTCACTGTGGTTTGTCTTCTTGCAGCCCACTGCCACCTGAGGAGCTCACAGATCTCATTTATGAAGCCAGTGGCCAAGACATCAGTATTGCAGTCCTGACACAGGTAAGCAGCATGTGTCAAAGGCTTCTCTGGCTGTGCCCAGTGTGGTGTCACTGTTAGCTCTAAGACTTGGAAAGCCACGAAGGCCCACTTTGAATGGGTGCCCTTTTCCTTGCAGGAAATAATTATGTACTTGGCAATGTACGTCCGGTCCCAGCCTAGTCTTTTTGTGGAGATGCTCAGGCTCCGCATTGGTCTGATAATCCAGGTGATGGCCACTGAGCTGGCTCGGAGTCTGAAATGCTCAGGTAAG
Source organism: Cephalopterus ornatus (assembly GCA_013396775.1). Lineage (NCBI taxonomy): Eukaryota > Metazoa > Chordata > Aves > Passeriformes > Cotingidae > Cephalopterus > Cephalopterus ornatus. The sequence continues at coordinate 58,439 of VZRE01001844.1, forward strand.
AGGCACTTTTATCATAAGGGTACTGACGGTGTCATTTTTCCTTCACCCTTTGTTGTTGGATCTTTTTTATTAATATACCTTAAACCCTTTTAGTAACCTCTTAATTCATATGTGCAGTTAGAAACTTTGAAAATCACTTTTTTTTTTTTTTACTTAATGGAAGATTCCTCTCCCCCATCATCCAGTTATTCAAACTGAAGTGGGTATTATTTATGGAATAACTCTGACTCTGTAACTTAGATCTACAGGTCATCCGCTGTTGGGAGATGGCTGTAATGCTTTTCCAAGTGATCTTGTTTTCTCATCATGTACTTCAAAGAAATTTTGCACAAGCTACAACATTATATTCGTTAATGCAAACAGTGTTATTTCTGTGCAGTGTTTGTTGTTTAGTCCTGAAATGTATTTTCTTTGAAATGTGACTCTGCATATTCATTTTTTCAAAGGAAGCACGAGCCAAAATGTTAGAGCAATTGGACTTCATTCATCAGCAGTTTTCTGAGTTGGCTTTATAGCTTGTTGCTTTCCCACAGTAGTGCTTGTCTTTTCTTTTGTTTTGTTTCACTAGGTGAAGAAGCTTCAGAGAGTTTGATGAATCTAAGCCCCTTTGATATGAAAAGTCTCCTACATCATATTCTCAGTGGGAAAGAGTTTGGAGTGGAAAGAAGCTGTAAGTTGTCCACTTGACTACTTACATATGTTAAGTGAGAACTGTAAAGTTAGATTGTCTTATAAGTGCGGATCTGTTCTCTCAGCTTGTGAAATAGAGGTATAGGCAATGTATTAATCATTGGTGACCAGTACATGTGTATGCCTGCTGTGGAGTAAACAAAACAAATACAATGGAAGCTATCCTGCACTGAAGTAAGATTGTATCAAGTTTTCAATAATATGAAAGCAAACTTTTAAAATGAAGAAATTTTTTGTGACCAGAACAAAAGCCATTAAAAGGGCATATCTAACCCGCCTTCAATAAGCACGTCTGTGATGCCCACATATTCCTGACTGGCACGTCATCTGTCTCCTGGGTTCATATCTAGGCCCTCACAGACTTACTGCAACTCTTGACATCTTTTAAAGGTACAATTGCTCAGTGTCTTGGAAAATCAGTCTCCGATATCCAAGCATGGATGTAAGCCCTGACTTGATGCCATTGGGTTTGAACTCTTGTTTTTTGATTTGAAAGGATGCTGTCACCAAGAGCACTGCACACTTCTGAAAGGATATGTGTTTAACATCTAGGTACAATTTCACCTGTTTTTCGACTACTACGATGTTAAAACTGTCCATTTGCTTCTTTTAGTGCGACCTGTAGATTCCTCTTCATCTAGCCCTGCGATTTCTATTCATGAAATGGGGCATTCTGGAGCAACCAAAACAGAAAGAAGTGGTATTACTAAACTGAAGAGTGAGATGAAACAGGTGAGGGTTTTCTGTCAATGCTCATCAGAAAGTGCAGCTGTTCTGGAACTGTGTTATGTTAGGTTCTATTCTTGCTAAGTGACAGAAGTTTCCAAAGTTGCTTTGATTTTAAAGCTGATCACTAACTAGAAGGCCGTTAGGGGATGTTTCCTCCAAAAACGTGCTGCCTCTTTTGTTCTTGTTTCACATGCTGAAAATAGAACTCTAATGCATTCATGGCATCCACTGTAAAAACAGCTCTTTTATCATCTTTAGCTAAGGAAAGGTCACATGCACAAAGTGAAGCTTTCGTGCAGTGTTCATTCTTGTCCTTGGTCCAAGTTGCAAAAATGAACCACATGCCTTTTGGAAAAGATGCATGTGGAAAAGGTAGTTTGTTTTCTTCCAGTTCTGTTTCTTCAGAATAGAGGATGATTATTGCTATTACTGGTGGCAGTAAAGATCAGTTAGTGATTCTTCACAGGACCTGATCAGGCAGGACAGCAGAGGCCCCTGTGAAACACATGGTGTCTGTCTCAGGAGACCTGCTTGCTGGGTTGGAGCCGAGCTGCTCCCTGAGCATCATCGTGGCCAAGCCTTGTGATACAGCTGTGGCTGTGAAGGTGCTGCTGACTGCTGTGCACCAGCCCTGAAGTGACCGCAGGGCTCACAGTCCCGCAGCGGGTGTCTTGTCGTGGGGCCTGTCCAGGGAGGAGAAGGGACAAGGCACTAGGTGGCAGCATTAATTTGATTTAAATACAGTGGTGGGCCTGAGCTGAAATACTTGGGTCTTGGTTGATGTGACAAGTGTAGTTCCTGCTTTGCTTTTGCATTAGATGGGAACTTGGTATTTTGCACAGAGGAGGAGTTGGCTGGTTTTATTTTTGTTTCCCCGACTTTGCCTTTCTTGCTGCTTCCTGCTACATCTCACTGCACTCTCTGAATAATTTACTAGATACTAATGTAATGTCATTTTGGCAGGGGGGTTGGGTGGGGTGGTGCAGGATCAGCTTTGTTGTTACAGGGAACATTTCAAGTACTTGTACTGACATCTCTGTATGTGTTGAGCAACTGCAGCTCATTTGCTGCTGTTCTTTCTTGAGTCAGAACATCAAGCCTTTGCCTGGGTCTGAACCATTAACACTGAACGTGGAGGCATGGCTTGGGGTGGGCAGTTAAAGTGCTGCAAGTCTGAGGTGCTGCATCCACATTTCAGCAAACATTTTGCCTTGCAGCCATTTGTTTACCACTGCTCACCTAATTGGCAGCCTGCAATGTGCAAAGAGAGGCTGCTGCATTGCAACAAATGAAGAATGGAAGCGGGGAGCTTGGTTTTCACCCCAGCCCTGAGTCAGAGGGAAGCTTTTGCATGCACCTCAAACTGTGGTGGTTTGTGTTGACCATGCTGGGACCTCAGTGGACGGCGTGGGCAGCCAAATAAATGGCTTGTGGCTGCCAAACAGGCTCCTGGCAAGGCAGGATCTGCCTCATGGTGACCCTGGGAATCAGCAGCAGCTGCCCTGAGATCAGCTGAAGTGCAACACTGAAAGAGGACAGAGGTTGTTGCAGTTTTTCCCAGAATACCTGAGCTTTTTCCATATTTCTTGTCTTTGCATGGATGGGTTACTAAACCTTGTCTGTGTTCTGTTCTGTCATGGCTGTCTGTCTGATGTGTTCGTGTCTGGTTTTGTTTTGTAGTTCTTTCATGAGGGGCACTCCATGTCCAGCAGCATGTTCTCTTCCACGGTAAAACACTGTCTGTTGCTCTGCACCTGCTCTTCACCCTGTGTGTATGTGTGTGTGCGCGTGTGTGTGTGTGCAAGGTCTTGGCTCTAGACACTTCCTGTGATGACTCCTGCTTAAAACCTTGTTTTCAAACCCTACCTCTTTGTCTTGTTCATCTTCATTGGGAACCAATCCAATTCCCATTAGTAATCTTTTAATAGAAGTTGAGTCTCTCATTTGGATCCACTTAGTTCCTCTGAAGCTTAAGCACTTGTAGCAGATAAAGTACTATAGCAGATTTATCTGCTTGATAGTGGATTATGTTGCAGGTGTCTTTAGTATTTAAAAGTAATGTAGCATTGATAAATGCTGGCAGTGTGTGGACAGTGAGGAACCCAGAATAGCTTCAAGTTGCTGAGACAGGGGTTTTATGGGCATGGCTATCTCCTCAAGTGGTCATCTTCTTTCAAGGCAGAGAACTGTAGCTCTTCTTAAACTCTCACTATTAAGAAGGAAGATAATTGCTTAACTGTTTTACCAACAGAGACCTCAACAATTTAAAGTAAGTCTGAAGCTCCAAATGTGTCAAGGAGAGACGGGAAGTTTGCAGCTCTGCATGTCCTTTGAACTGGCTGTTGTGATTTGTGATTCTCTGCATCTTCAGACTTATTGTCAATGGCACACCTCCCAAATGTCATAAGTACACAGCTGCAGAGCACCACTAGTCCTGTGGCCTGGCCTGACAATTGTCAGGTTGCTGTTGCCAGTGCAGAAAGGCAGACTTCAACTGTGTGTTTGATTGAAGTGCACATATTTAGCTGTTCAGGGAGATCTTTGCTTCTCTGAACCACCTGAGTAGTCTGGACTGTTCTCATTTGCTGCGGATTTTTTTGCAGAGCTTGGCTATGCAAAATCCCTGAGCCTGCACCTTCCAACTATGCAGTTTTCAGTTTTATTGTCCTCCTTCCCCAGTATCTCGCTCAGGTGGTTTCTTAATCGTAGATGATGGGATTTCAGATGGGGCTGTCAGTTCTTTCTGGCCTGAGAGTAACAGGTGTGCAAAAAGGAATGAGAAAACGGAAGAGCTCAATCTCTGGGAGTGCAAGGAATAGGCAGACTGCATGTGTGGAAATCAGAATAACAATTTGGTGGTAGTGCCACAACTTTGAACACGATTTGCTGTCTAATTTAGTGTCTAAGTCTAGTAGGGTAAAAAAAAAAAAAAAAAAGAGACCAAGACTATTACTTACAGAGAGGCAAGCATGATGATTTCATGGCCACATGAAGTCAAATTTTAAGCTACTTATTTTAATGGAGCTTTGGCATGGTGGACCTCTCTTACTGGACTCATAGACCCTTTGATTCTCTTACAACAACGACCCCAATGTCCAAGTGAATCAGACCTACCTGCAGATCCCCCCATCTTGAACACCAGTGCCACTGCCCTGGGAGCCAGCTTGAGCTTGTAAAGTTGTCAGGCCTTGTGTTAAACCAAGCACTGAAGTTTACTGTGTTATGCCATGTTGAACTGCTTGCCTGTTTTGTTGAGAAATGACTGAAGTACTCAAGAAGTGAAGCTTGTTTTGAAAGGGAGAGATACGGATCAATCCTGCTCCACCATCCTGTCTGACATTATGGCCTGTATTTTTTCCCTGGTTCTGAGGTAGCATTATAACAAAAATGTATTGACCAGGCATGGTGAGTGCACCCACTTGGGGTGGTGGAAAGCAATTAACCAAGGCTTTAATATCTTTACAGAGGAGTAGCACTCCATCATCTCCCACCAGTACTTCTCCTACCAGCTCCGGTGGAGACATGAGCTGGGGTGACCGAAAGGGGCAGTGGCTGCGCAGAAGGAGGCTTGATGGTGCTATTAACAGAGTTCCTGTTGGCTTTTATGAGAAAGTGTGGAAAATCCTTCAGAAGGTAAGTTGGGCCGCTATGGAGGTCAGGAAGCAAGAAAGCTGTACAGTAACTTGGGGAGGTGGTAGTCCAGAGGTAGCATCTTGCCAGGAGTTAGTTTTCAACTGGAAGACTGGTGGAAATGAGAGTCATTAGTGGAAGTGTGTCTCTTGAATATAAAAGGGCTCCATTAGCACAAGTTCACATGTTTCTCTGAGAGTTAGTTTTTCTCTGAAACCACTAATGCTGAATTTTGGCTGAACATGCATCCCACAGCCTAATGCACATTGTCAGTGCAGCTGAGGGGCACTGCAGTGTAATGCAGTTCTGTGCTCCAGTTCAGAAAGGCTGTGAGGAATGAAGCAGGAAACTGCACTGACTCTTCCAGAATGTCTTGAGGTCTCTTGCTGGCTCTTCTGAGCTGTATGGCATTCTTAACATTTTTTTTCTTTGTTTTCAAGTGAGAAGTAAGTCCTTGCCAGCACCTCAGAGATCAGGGGTTTGGAAATGTGTTGAAGCAACTCTCCAGGAAGGAGGAGAGGGGAATTATGAATTTTTACCTATTTCATAGTGATTATGAACCTGGTTTTCTTCTTTGCTGGATGCAAGCCAGCGTTCAGCACCTTGCAGCACTGAGCTGTTCACGCCTTCTTAGTTGGGAAAAGACTGCGTCACTAGTTTAGGCTGGTTTTGGTTGTCCTTCTAAAATCATTTGCACTGAAACTCCTAGTGTTGATGTCAGCCAAGATGAGTCATATGTGACCTCCTGGCTAATGGGATCTTTCAGTAGAGTGAGCATCACTTCTGACCTAACTTAACAGCTGGGAGTGTTTGTATGTTTTTTCTGGCTATTAAAATGAATTGTGCTTATTTAATTTGTTTTCAGTATTTCATTCTTAAAATCTCTTTGGAATATTCATAAAATCTGTCTCCTCTTCTTGGTATGTGTTTCTGTATCTCAGGTACTCAGATGTGTCATTCCTTAGCCTGCCTTCTCACCACTTAGGTTTTGTCACTCTTTCCTTTTATCACTTGGTACTTCTAACACCACCTCTGCCCCACTGGTTAACATCCTTAAGGTGTGGTGTCCTGGATGTGAAACACATAACTAAGTGTTGTTTTACCAAAAATGAGAAAGGCTCTTGCTTTTGTGGTCTGTTGTCCATTATGCTTTCATGTTATCTTTTATTTCTACTTCCTTTCGAGCAGAATGTTCTCATTGATTTGTTTCCCTCCTTTGTGTGCCTCTTGCTGTAGTGGCTCTCCGAGTACTTTGCTCTGGTATCTGGGCTGGAACGCAGCACGCTCTTGTGTGTCATGTCAGGCTATTTCTTTTGTTTGCCAGGTTACATAATAAGTTCTTTAGCATAGATGAAATGTAATATTTTGGAACAGGTGTTTTTTGGTCTCATTTGGGGGGTTTTGCTTTGCTTTTTTTTCTATCTGAAAGTTGTTACATATTGGCTTAAAAAAAGAGAACTCTCAGAAGATTTACTTGCAAGAATTTCTGCTCACTGTTGAAATGTTGTTGTTTCAGTGCCATGGTCTGTCCATTGATGGGTATGTCCTTCCTTCTTCAACCACCAGAGAGGTAGAGTAAAATGCCAACGATTTTCAATGATTTTCTCCCCCCGTGCTGAATGCTGGGTGTGACAGTGTAAGGTGCGGCAGGGCTGCTCTTGCAGATCCTTGGTTTCAAGATCAGAACATCTGGACTTTCCCCAGCACCTCTGCTGGCTTCCCCAGGTCTGTGCAGATGTGTTCCTCCCAGGCAGGCCTGGGAGAGTGTTTCTGGCAGGTTTTCTCCTTTGCTGAGCCTGCCTTCTGGACACCTTTACTCTCCCCGTGTGCCCACAGAGCAGGGCTTGAGATGGGGTGGCTGATGGCAGTCCTTGGTTGGGGGGAGGTGAGGACAATGCAGACCTGTTGGAGTAAAGCAGACATGTTTCTTGCCACTTACTTTTTTTTAAGATGCTGCAACACCAGCCAGTGTATTTTGGCTTCACAGTCTCAAAAGTAAATACCAGTTAAGAATGATTGTTTCTAACTAAAGCTTTGACTCTTTAATTCCATAACCTTTCCTTACATTTTTTTCCTTAGTTCAATTGCCTTTGGGTGCTCTGGCAAGTTTTGAATTCACATCTATAAAACAAACTCTTGTGAACAGTAGTCCATCAGTGCAAGAGAGGTGCTTGTGTGCCTGAGACTGTTTTTCTGTCTGGTTCTGTCAGATTTGTCTCTGGCTTCCTTCACTTCTGAGGGATGATGGCAACAGCTGAAGAGAGGAGCTGGAATTTTCTGCCAAATTTAAATATTGCTTTTTTGTTTTTTGGGGTTTTTTTTTCCAGAAAGGAGAGCTTTATTTATCCCTATTGTGTAGATAAATAGGCTTATATTTTTAGCCTGTCAGACCTAGGCAGTATCTAATTTTGCTGTTTAAAGGAATAGAATGAGATAAGCACAAACCTCCTAAGGCAACAACATCCACAGAGATATGCCAGTGCAAATTAAGCTGCTCTGCAAACAGTATAGTGATACCTCTGCGTGGCAAAGCTCTAGGGGCTTATTTAAAAATCCCCCCTCTAAGCAGGTAGTTATTTTTAAAACTTAACAGTGTTTGGCTTTGCAACTAACCTGTGATGCCGGAAAGATACTTCCAAGGCAGAGTGTGAGATCGCAGCCTGAGGAGCAAAGAGTTAATTTGCCAGCTAAGCATCAGCAGCCCTGTATGTGAGATGTGTATGTGATGGGTTGCAGGGCTGGAGCAGCTTCTGGAAATTGTGTAACTGTTTGCAGAATCAAGGTCTAGCAACACAAAAACTTTCTGGAAGTGCTAAAGCGGCACAAACATTTTGTTTGCTTCAGTCAGTCTGCCCCCGTGTGCAGAGAGGAGCATATGTTTCAGTGCTTGCAGGGTGTGGGGAACTAGTCTTTTGGATTTGTCAGTTTTTCTCTCCATTTCCACTCAAACTTGCCAGATGACCCCGTGTGAAATCAAGTTTGCTGTGCACGTGGAGTCAGTGCTGAACCACGTCCCCCAGCCCGAGTACAGGCAGCTCCTGGTGGAAGCTATTCTGGTCCTCACGTTCCTCTCTGACATCGAGGTGAACAGCATCGGGGGCATCATCCACGTGGACCGAATCGTGCACATGGCCAATGACCTGTTTCTGCAGGAGCTGGTGAGTTCAAAGGGCAGTGGTGGGAAGTCTCCTCCTTTGAAAATTATCCCCTGCTCCTTTTTAAATATGTGTGATGGCCTGGTTCCTTTCCGTACAAAGACAGAATCACGTAAGTATCTTCTGGAAATATATTTGGAAAGCTAATTTAAGAATTGTGGGAGATAAAAAAATGGAATAAACCTGTAGTGGCTAACAAGCTCTGAAGTATGTTGTTAGATTGAAGTGAGGGTTTGCTTTGTCAAGGCATTACAATTACTAATATTTGAGTAATCCCACTCTTTCCCCCCAAAGGACAAAAATCTGTGAAGTTATATGTTCTTCATTTACTTACACTGATCCAACTAAGTCATGGGGGCCCTATAATAATCCTGATTAAGGTTTTCATGAGGGAAAGGAGAATTGCTTTCAGTATTCAGCACAAATGGAAAATCATTATGTGGTGGGTTTTTTCTAATAAACATGCATGCCTAACTTGCCCTACTTCTTTGCTTGTGTCTTTTCAGAAATCATTTGGAGCTACTGGCAGTATCTTGGAGAAGGACGTAGCCACAGGAATTTGCCACTTTTTTTATGACAGTGCTCCAAGCGGGGCCTATGGCACCATGACCTACCTAACAAAAGCCATAATTATTTATTTACACGATTTCCTGCCTAGCACAGGCTGTGCCATGCAGTAAGTGATGCCTCGTGCGGGAGGGAAGACTCAGAAGCTCTTTCTCCCCAGTTCCCTGTCATGAACCTCATGGTTACTCGCTGCCTGTGTGTGTGCCGTGCACTACCTCAGCACTACCAGTGGCCGTGCTCTGTGCATGCCCTACGGAGGACAGGGAGCTGGAATTTGGCCTGGTTTTAGGAGAGTGTGAAAGAAATAACAAATAATGAGGCTTATTCTGCCCAAAGTGCGTAAATGTAATTCATAGTAAATTAGAAAGAATTATACAGTTCTGCCAAGGGGAAAACAGATTATTCGGTGGAGATCAAAAGGCATAATAAAACAAGGGAGCTGTATCTCGGGCATAGAGTCTCCCAAATAAGGGAAGCGATGGAATTCATTAATTTTTCTCCTACTGTGTGTAAATGTACATCATTGTGAATCACTAATGCACAGTGTGAAACATCCAGGGAAATGTAAATTAGAGGCACAGGAATAACTTGAAATAACCCAGTGATATTTATCATACACCTTTATCCTGATTCTCTTCTCACTTGCACCTAGTCAGTGCTGGGATAACACCAGTAGAGACAAACATCTTGCAATTTTCACTAATTTGAGAGGATAGCCTCTGTCAGGAAGCTGAGTCTGTCTTTAATCTGAACAAAACAGCTTCCTTCCCTGCATCCCTGAGGCTTTGGAGGCAAAATCTGAAGATTCCAGCTTCTCCAAGGTGACAGACACTTTTATGCCTGTAATCCTTTCCTCTGAATGGAGCAAGATAAACCGCTTCCACTCAAGCACCGTTTCCAAGTCTCGCAATTGTTTCCCTTGCAAACAGCCTCAGAGTTAAGAATGGCATAATTGTAGTCCTTCCAGCACAGTGTGAGTTTATGGAAGGCTTTGATGTTTCTCTTTTTTTTCCTTTCCCGTTTTGTTTTTTTTTCTTATTTTTCTTTTTAGTTTGAAGCTGCACTGGTCACGTGTAGTAAGAGTTTGGGCTGCCTGGAAGTCTCCCTTCAGACAGTTCCCGGGTTAGTGCTGGTACCTAGAATCTGTCCACTGGAAACTCTGAGCTGCTGCAGGGAGAACAGGTGTGTCCTGCAGGGCAGTGGTCCCATGGCCATTGAAACTGAAAACAGCAGCAGGTGGCCTCTGGAAAGGAAAACCCTGCTGAACTCCAGGCTGCATTTTCCTTGTGCTGGCACTGCTGGCTTTGCCAACAGCCACGGGCCAGCATCTGGCTGACAGCTTAGGAACAGGGCAGTAGCTTTAGCCTCTCCGTGGCCACAGGCTCCCCCAGCAGGAAGTGTGCCAGCACTGCTGCCATGTGAGCAGGAAGGATCCGAGCAATTCTGTCTTGCCAGGTAGAGGGGAAAGGAGTAGACAGGCCTGTAAAAAGTAAGTATTTTCTGAGCTAATAAGCCTGATAAAGTATATTTCTGTGAGCCTCTCCTTCACTCTTTCAAAACATAACTATGCCATTTGTGTAGGATTTGAAAACTTTTTTTTTTGTAACAACGGTAGATGGTGCTTTTGAGAGTGAGGTTTTTGTTTCCAGTTTTATACAGGTATCTGAAATACCTTGACAAAATGACAACACCCTGTCTCACTTGCCAGTTGCCAGCACTCATGGTCCCAAAGAGGCTGAGCTCCTGAGGGCCATGCCACCCTGCCTGCTGTCCCTCTACACAGTCGCTGCTGCTGTAGCAATGCCTGGGCCCTGCCTCAAGACAGTGAAGGCGTGGGAGGCCTTAGGAAGTGATTTAATGTTTTTGCAGAGACCAGAGGAGTTTGCCAGTCCAGAGGCCGAGGAGCCCTTGGACTGGGTGCTCCCAGAGACGCCCTGTGTTAACCACCATGAGAACTTCAGGCCTGTGGAGGGGCCAGCATAAAGTGACAGTTCAGGTACAATTAGCACTTGGATGTGGACGTCATTTTATTGGTGTGGTGCCTGTTTTTGTAAGGGTTTGCCTTCATTATGGTTTGGTTGGTTCTTTTTTCCTTTTCATATGTATTGTGAGAGCTCACTTGGCTTGTTTCCCAGTAAATAAAAGTAAAATCCTTTGTCTAATTTAAGCAGATGTGACAGTGCAGAGCATGAGCACACAAGAGCTGGTGTGATGGTTTCTTGTTCTATGTGGTATCATATGCGTTATTTTTGCTTTTTTTGAATCGTAGATTGTGAAAGATGCAAGATGATTTTCATTCAGACTCTTAATTTTATTTTTTAACCTACAGTGTGATCTTGTTTTCAGAAACAAGGGTGATGTAGTTGGTTTTACATCAAGCTGCACTGAAGTCTGAAACAATGAAACATATGACCTAACATACCTGGACACTCCTTAACACTTTTTTTAATGGCAGTGTCATTTGTGTCTTTCATATGACATTCATGGTATGACCCAGGTTATGGTATATTTATGATGATCATAATGAGTTACCACATGAAACGCAGGCACTTGGAAAGTTTTTACATGGTAATTTGAAAGGTGGGACTCTGAAACACACAGCCAGGGGAAGGGAAACTTGTGTTATTTTCAGGTCAGGCACAGCTTCAGCTTGCTGCTCAGGCTGAAGAACCATTCCAGTTGGAGAGCTGCATTGTAGTGCAAACCTAATTAAGCAAATAAGGTTTTACACAGACCCCCTGCTTTGCTGAGGATCCCTGGTGTGTGTGAGGCTGCTGCAAAGCAGAGCTGGCACTGGCAGTGGCGAGGGTGTGCTCACAGATAAAATACATGACGACTTTGCAGTTTGCGTGGGACTGAGCTAATTGGCAGAGGCTCAACTTGGCCGTGTGGCTTCCCTGGGGAGCCAGCAGAGGATGACACTGCCAGCTTCCAGCCCCTGGAAACGCATTTATGGAAAGAAGGCAAAAGTGAACAGACACATCCTGTGCCTCAGAAACAAGGGCATTAGTGAATTAAAATAGACCACCTGAGAGCTGCTTGTCTCAGCCTGACAGGCACTGCTGCCCGAAGCAGTTTGCAGCTGTGGGGTCAGAAGCACCTACGCAGTGCCAGAGGCAGCCAGATGTGCTGGAGAGAGGAATGGGGCTGGGTGGGGCCATTGGCCAGAACAATGATGGGTATCCAGCTCGGAGCTCACACTGCATGCTGGCTCCAAGCCAGCTTCTCCAGGCCAGTGCCCTCCCTGCTCCCTGATCATGGCTGTTTCCTTCTCCCTGCTGCCAAGTGAAGGACACAGGTTTGTCAAAGTAGACAGGTCAAAAGCACCTTTGATCTGCCTTGGCTGCTGGTCCCACTGGTAAATGTGAAAACTTAATGGGTGTAGTACAAAGTTTGTCTGGCTTCTCTCCTGCTAATTGTAGTTTCCTTCCTTAGGGAAAGAGCCCGGCTTGTTCCTGGAAGGTGCAGGTTTGCTGCACAGTCCCTAGCTGCCTTATAAAGGTGTGGCCACTTCGTGCAGTGAGTGGTGAAACACCTGGGCTGCCCCCTGTGGGCATGGGGCACTGCAGGACTGTGGCACCCCTCCAGCAGCAGCCAGGGGCTTGAGTGAAGCCAGAGCCTGGGTCAGTCCAGGTGCAACCTTGGGAACTTTCTGGTGTGGTCCACAGTTAGGAGCAGAGTTGCCCATAAAGCAGGAGAGAGATGCCACCAGTGGTGGCATCTGTAGCTGTAGGGTTTGGGCACTCATCTGCAGACTGATTTACTTCCTGCTCAAAGGACCGGTCACATCTGCAATATTAAGTAGCCACTGGATAGAATTGTGACTAAAAGGGATTGGGGGTGGGGTTATAGAAGAGCTTCAGCTCAAATGGTTTTGATGTCAGTACAAGCAGCAGGGCTTTTTCCCACTCCCAGTTTCAGTCTCGAGTGGAATTTATTCCTGGTGTTAAGATGTTTCACAGTTACTCCCCTGCCACCCCCCTTCTTCTGTCAGGGGTAAGGGGGCTCTTGTGTGCTGCCAGCAGCTGACAGGACAGGGGCTTTCTTTTTTGGTGCAGTGATTCAGCTCCTCTCATACTTGAGTGCTGCATCCCCAAAAGCCTCTTACTGCCTGCCGAGTGCAGCACTGCACTGCAACTGTACCTTGGCATTCCCTCTCATGAAGTGATCCCTCAAGGAGAGTCCCCTTCAACTTTATGTCATCTTCAGGAATGTGTCATTAGTGGGGACATCTAAACTGAGGGTCTCAGCCGTGGTTCAGAGCTCCTGTGCCTCGTTGCACACCCTGGCTTTGTTCTCCTTACTGGGCTGGGTGGCAAAGGAGGACTCCAGAGCTGCACCGGCCCATTCCACCATGTCACTACGCACCCAAAGCATGGAAGCCAACAGTGGGAAGCAAGATCCCACAACACACCGTGGTGTTCGTCCATCTTAAGTGGAGCCTTTTTGTCACTCCACTGGAATAAGGTGGGACTGACCATCACAGTGCACAGATCAGCATAACTGCATGCTAAAAATAGCCATTAAGTATTACCAATGCCATTAACATTTTACTGTAAATTTTGTTTGCACTATTAAAGATTTTTCTTTCCCCCTCCCCCAAGGCAATAGAAGTAAGTGTGTGCATGTTTATTCATTCATCTGTCAAGTTACAAAATACTTCTGGAAAAGTATTCTGGATTTAATTGTAAAAAATAAGATCTAAGAGTGAGAGTAGTGCCTTAAGCTCAGGCTGCTGTTACATTCTGTGATGATAAAATGGGAAGGATGCTTTTTCTTGTACTTTCAACACTGTTATTAACTAAAACCAAGCTGATTTACTTAGCTCATCTTTCGTTAATACAATTTAAAGAGGGACTAGACTGAAACCTTTCCCTACCCAAAAAGTACATTATTTGCATTGTATTTACTAAGGCTGAATGAGGTGATACTTTTACCAAAAAGCTGCTGACATGCTTTTGGAGTGTAATATGCAAAAGAACTAGGTCCAGATCTCCTGACTCTCGCTGCTGGGAGCTGACAAGGTGGTACTGGCAGGAATGGGAATATTGACTTGCAGTAGGGGAAAGGAGATGGGCAGGTGGGGGTATTGGACTTTTCCATCTTGCTGCATTTGAAAAACTCTTAATTCAGAATTTCTCCGTTCCCTTTTCTTGGTAAAGAATTTATGTTTAACTATATGCAAGAATATTTAGGTTCATAACACCAAAACATGTTTACTTTGTGTTTATACTCATTTCTTAGCTTTGAAGAAAGCCAGTTCATCTTCAAGAAAGGTGAGTTCTACGTTGATAGTGGCAGGGTACCCAAATACAGGCAAAAAGACACCTCACTTAGCCACTTAGACATTACTCAAAAAGCTAAAGCTTTATTATGTGATCTTTTGTATGTTACATAAACAGGCTGTGGATTTAGCCTTCATTAAGGTGATAAATTATGACTGCTTTTTAGCTCCAAATTCCAACAAATGTGGCGAAAAGTTACCAGTGGTAAGAGGAAACCCAGCACAAGTGTAAACACCTTTCAACTAAGATCCTCTAAAGTTGTGTCTGTAAATTTCTGGGAGGACAGACAGTGACCTGGAATGATTTAGTTCCACTCCATCATGCAAAGAGCAAATTTAAATGCAGAACAACCTATTTTAACTAGATGGTTCTTCCTGTGTTTCCTTTCCTGCACTGGACACGCCACAGACAGCATCTCGTGTGCCTGTTTCATAACCAAGGAGGGTCTGATACGTTCCTTGTGGTCACCAATGCTCTCAGCTGTCGCCAAGGACCACTGAGAGAAATAAACACAAGTCTCTTCCTACGCTATCAAAGGTGTGACCTTGGCAGTGTTCATGGATTAGATTGGTGGGGGACATGGGAGAGGGTAAATTGTAAGGTACTGGCAGTGTGTGGCAGTGACACAGTAATGCTGTAAGCAGTGGGTTTTCATCTCTCCTGTCTCGTTAACAGCAGGTACATGTCTTCCAGGAGGGACTACTAAAAGGCTTACATGGTGACCCCAGTGCGTATTGCATCATATCGTATCAAGCAGCCCTTTTATGACTAAGGACAGGAGGGTGAGCTTCCAAGACAGCTCACAAGTTCTGCCTTTTCACGAGTTTGCCTTATTCTCGACTCCGTGAACAATGTGAAAGGCCTCTAAAAATTCATTGAAGTCAATGTGGCCATCTTTGTTGTGGTCTATACTCCGGACTAATTTGTCAAGGGAGTCATCCTGTGCCTCAATGCCCAGGTGAGAGGTGAAGAGTTTCCATGTCTGGCTGAACTCCTCAAGAGAAATCAGACCTAAAGGAGACAGACAGCAAGTCGCTTTTTCCAGTATGAAAATATTTCCCATTCCTGCAAATACACATACATGCGCACTCCCTCCCTGCAAGAAAGTTACCTGCCTACCCTGGCTTTGGTGTGTTTTGTGCTTTCATGACTGAAGTACATTTTTACTTTAGATAATGGTTGAATGTTTTTTCCAGAGGAATTGAGAAAGCAGTAAATACTGAGAGTGGAAGGGAGAAAGAGCCCCCCATAGAGTGAAACCAGTACTGGAGATGGGGTACGTGAGAATTTTTTGTCAAGTTAGGCTCTGTGCACTGTCCCTTATATGGTTGCAGCCTGACTGCTTAAATTAGTCTTCACTAGACTGGAAAAATTACATCACCTCTGCTTCCTCTAGATTTAGAAGCCTTAAGGAGGAAACACAGTGGGGAAAAAATAACTGGTATAGGCTTCCCAGAGCCAGTACAGTGCAGTTACTTAGACTTACCCGAGTTATCTTTGTCAATGATGTTAAAGATGATCTCCAGATCCTTTCTGTATCTGCACAGTGTCTCCACCAAAGCTGGCTGAGCCTGGTTTTGAAATTGCATACAGGAAGGCATTCAGACCTTGGTTTGAGTTAGTTTAACCAACAGAATCCATTTTCCTATTTTAACTTGTCAAATGTTAAAAAAAAAAAATCCTTATGCTTAAGTTCCCTGGAATAACACTTTGTATCTTGCCCTGAGAAATAATCAGATAAACCCTGTCACTTTCAGATTGGCAGAGCAAGGGGGAAAGAAGCCCTTCACACCTCCTACCTTCAGTAATTATTTGTGGAAATGCGAATAGTCTAGGGAAGATGATATAGGGAATTGGCTCTGGAGCATGTTTAAAAAGCTCATTTCAAAGAGGGTTGAGTGCTCTGGGCAGGATTTGTCGCATCTCCTCAGCTACATTATCTAAACGCCCTTGAGAGTCAACGGAAAGCAAGAAGCAGTTCTAGCATGTGATTCATCCAACCTATTTTAAGCATCTACCTTAACAAGGAATGATGATTCGTACCCGAGCAGTGCTCATTTTCTTCCAGTCACTATAAAAGGAAGTTCGACAACTAGTTCAGATGTAGATGTCTACCCGATTGGCCAAACCACTGCCTTGTGCTTCAAGTTGCACCAAAAGCTGTTCCTCCAAGATTTGCAAGGAGGTGTTTTCATCCTTACCTCTTTTATAGGTTGATCCATTTTCAAATCATAAAAACATGACATGAAGTCAATTTCTCCATCTGGGTTCATCTGTGCTAACCGAGGCCGCAGCATCCTCCAGGGCAGTTCCAGCTGTAGGACAGACTCCATTGATGCAGCCCAGTCATGGACAGAAATGCTGCCTGCCAGAAGGGGTCAGTTCATGGTTACAAGCGGAACGTGGCACAGCACACGTCAGTCACCAGCACACCTTCACAACTGCTCTTAAGAACAGTTGTGAAGCACGAATATTTTCTCTTAACCCCAGGATAAAAGCCCTCATAACAATGAGCAGTGGGGTTGGACTAGACATTTCCATAGGTGCTTCCCAACCTCAACAACTTTGTGATGCTATTATGATGTTCAGCATGTTTTAACACCTTTTGAGAAAACCAAATTATACCATGAAGAGTACTTCAGATTTCAGCTGAGCTGCAGTCAGAGCAACAGTGGCTGAAAAACTCAATAAGACAGAAATATGTCAAACAACTGTTCAGTGGCCAAAGAAACAGTACGATCATGTTATTGAGTGCCCTTGTAGGGGCATGGTGAGGAGCCATCACAAGGAAAAGCTGTATTTGTGGATTGAAATCAAGTTCTTAGTCCCACATAAAAGCTTCATCTATTAACTTACCACTGAATTTTCTGCAGCTGATGGGTGAGTGTGTGTCTGCTAGAGGTACAGGCAGTTAGCTTTCCTCATGTACCTCCAGATTCGGAAGGAGACCAGTTTCCCCTCATCTTAGACCCCAGTTCCCTGCCTGACATCTTCTGAAGACACCACCCAAGAGGAGGTGGTGACCTCTGAGCCTCAGAACTGGATTTGCCTGCCCATACTCTTTGCCCAACACCAAACAGCATTTCTTTTATTTGCCCATGTGTTTCAGTTTTCTTCTTCCTACTTAAAGCTTCATCCTCTCAAGTTGTTTTCCAGGGATAAGCACTTGCCAACACCTAGTGTCCTCTGTGGTCAGGAAGAACCAGGTCAACCAGCCTCCGCTGCCCTCCAGCCTTACACTGGCAGGCAGGCAGGACCCCATGGGGTTGTCCCTTCTGCCCCACACACATATGGAATTGTTTTCCCCACAGTGGCAACTGGACAGAGAGGGAATGGTACCTGTGCCATTGAGGTCGTATTGTGCAAAAGCACTAATGAGTTCAGACCTATGAGCATAAATCAGCTCTTGTAAGGACTTTAAGGCAGATGATTCAATTGTACCCACCCTAGGAGGAAAAAAATCAGAGCAGATTATTAAAGAACTTAAATCCTCTGGCATTTTATACTTTTTAACAATCATTATCAAATTCTTTTATCCTTTAACGTGTAGTATGTTTAAACAGGATGATCCAAAACATACTAGAGACCACTGGAGGGAAGGGGGGAAAGCCTCAAACAAAAAACAAAACTAAAAGTGTTCCATAAGAATAATCTGAGTTTATGAGATAACTGAGTTTACAGAGGTAATTCTAAACTGCTTTCCTTTAGTAATCTGACCACAGTGCTAGGCATGGCAAAGCTATGATAAACTTTTTGGACTCAATTCATAACAGGATTTGTCCAGATTAACACTGCAGCCTTCAAGCAAACCTGACAGACAAGTGGAGACCCTTTACAAGTCCCTGACAGTTGTCTGTTCTAACCTCTTACCTTATCTAATTACCATTGGGAGTTTCTCAGGAAACCAAGTTAGAGCATTTAGAACATGTTTGGTCTACGGTATTAATTTTTAAATAGTAAAATAGAAAAGCAGTGAAAATCAAGAAAAGTAGATGCCTATTCAATTATTCAATCACGCTCTAGATTTGTGGCAGGTACTCACAAGCGAGTACACGCTCACTGCATGCAGCACACAGCTTTACCTCTCCTGAAGATTCAGCCTGCGTGTGTGCTTGCTGGATTGAAACTGTACAAACCGAGGAATTAGTTCAGGGTCCAGTTTGATGTATGCTCCTCGGTTACTCCCCTCTTCATAATAGTTAGAGGCAGAAAAGATAGTGATAACCTGATCATAGGAAACACAGAAACTGAATTGGCTAGAACAGCTCTTCTTGACACAGTTCTGAAATGGAGCTTAGAAAAAAATGCAGGTTACAAAATTAAGTGGCTACATATAAAACCATGTCATTCACCAAATTGCTCTTGCCTTTTGAGTCATAGATCTGGGCCTGTATTTTTGATCTGTCATAGGAAGACTTCAGTTCACAGTGCAGTGAGATATAACATGCTGTTTAACAGAAATCTCTTTCTAAGACAGATCTGGTTTTCAGGATTCTTGATGGCTTCCCAATACATCACATCAGAAAGCAGAGCCAGAAGAGAAATCATTAAATTAAAAGGCTTCTAGAGCCTCAGAGCATCTCTTGCACTGTATTTACACACAACTCTTCTCAGGGATTTTGTTGATGTCCATGTGTTTTCTTGTGAGTAATAAACTGGTCTCCACTCCCAGAAGCTGTAAAGAATTTTGTTCATCAGAACTTGGTAATTTGTTATTACATCTATCTAGCACGACGTTCCCCCAAACCCAATTTAAGAAAGTCACTCTCTTTTTTTATTTTTTAAGTAATTTTGCAGACAAATTACTTGGATGTGCCTGTGAAATTCACAGGAGAATTCTGCTTTACATGGAAACATCTTACCTTCCCACCATGACTGATGTCATAACCTTCCCGCTTAAATTCATGAGACCTGATGAGAATCTTCAGATTATACCTTTTAAAGATCTTGGCAGTGACATCAGGACCAAAGTAACAGCCTGCTCCTCGACACTTGTTTGGTGCACAGCCATTTTGGCTTCTTGGATCACTCCAGAGAATGTCAAGGATCTACAAATAGCAAACTCAAGCAAGTGAGGACCGACAGTAGGTGAAGACTGACAGGCTCTGACGGTCTAAGCACTGGCCATAGCAAAAGCCCCACAGTACAGGGAGAAAACACACCTGAGCTAACATGTAAGTCTCGTCTATTTTCTTCCTTCCTCTCAGAGGGCATTTTTTTGGGCTGAAACTTTTGTTCTACTTTTCTTAAGAAATATGATCTAGATTTTGGATGAACTTTTTTCAGATGAAATACCATTTCAGCAATGTACCTCCTTTCACAGCTGAGTTTTTCAGACTTGGACAGGTGCATCAGGAACAGTACCTGGGCTATTCTGAAGAGAGCAAAAGCTGCCTTCTTCGCATGTAGATGGTTTTACCTAACCTAAGCTTGGGAGTGCCTGCTCTAAACATGACAAGAGTTGCTTTTGGCTTTGTTGTCTTCAGTCAGCTCGTGTTTCAAAACAAGATTTTACATATTAGCATTTTAGCAAGATTCAGACATGGAGATGAATTATCATTGTTTAATTGTAGTCAGTAGGAAATTTTAGTCAAAACGTGTCTGTTTAAACCTTGCTGGACAAGGTTTGCACTAACACATTCCACTTCATGTTTGTGAGCGTGGCTCAGTGGATGATTGATTAGCTGGGGGAGTGTCAGTTTTGGGAGGGGGTGTGGGTGTTGCTTGTGCACATTATGTTAGTTTGTAGGTCAGATAGGTATCACATATTCAGAGATAGGTTTGCTGTGCAAATTAAGCTCTCCAAATTTCCACAATTTATTAAATTACAGTACAAAAAAGCTCCATATTGGCTCTAGTATTCAAGAGGACATGAACAGCCAGAGGACAAAACCTTCCCACTCCTGAGTAATCAGCCTGTAGGTCTCAGGAGCTGGGTGTTTTTTTGGGCTGTATCAGCATTCAGCTGCCAAAACCACAGCCAAAAAATGGTGCTCACTCTCACCAACAATTGCAAAGTCTGACCTGCTTAAACCGATAACCACATGTGTATCAACAGATCCAACCACATGAGGGCATGCAGACACATTTCATACTTAGCAGTTTCCTCCTCCTAACAGCTAAGAAAGGAAAACACTGGGAAAATTGTCTTTGTAAGGTATAAAATCCCAAAATCCTTTATTACCAGGTCTACAAAAAGCATCCGAAAAACCAATAGCTGTCTAGTATATGACTGGTTTCTTATTAAGAGACAGTTCCCTGTGACTCAAACATGCTGCCTGAACAGAACAACTGCTGGGTTTGTGCGGGAGGGTTTTGGTATCAGTCTGTGTTTGGTTTCACCTACTTGTTTCCATTCCTCCTGGGTGGGGCCTGGAGGCAAATTTGAGCCTGAATGCTCAGTGGAGCCCGATGAAGAGTTGTGTTGTGTCTTCCCAGCATCATGCTGATTGGCAGTGTGTTTACTGAGGCAAGTTGTGGAAATTCCCTGCTCCTGGTCCTGTCTGCCTCCTACTGACTTGGGCGACTGTAGCAAAGATTTCAACTTTAAAAAAAACCACAATAAACCGAAAGAGTTACCAGCACATAAAGTTGATGCAGAGATTTTAGCTGAAAAGCACATCAGTTCATGTTTCTTCTACTCAGGAAAACTCATCGAGAGTTCAACTCAGTGTTGAACTCTTATAATGTCCTGAACTCACAGGCTGGGAGGAAGCTGAAGGTGTTTGGCACTTGCAGAAATTTTGCTTTATACCTATCAGCAACCAGCCTCCTCAGAGCTGCTCTCATATTATTATCCAGACACACAGACTCATTCCAACCACAATCAATCTGAAGGTCTCACTGTACAGGAAGTATGACCTAGGCTCAGGGATGACACTTAAGTGCCCAGCTTTCCTGGAAACAAAATACATATTCATACTGTACTGAAGATGAAACTGCCTTCACTACTGTTCTGACACAGTAGCATGCTGTTAGGTTAACTTGGCTAAAATAAATGGAATATGAGGAAGGTAACAGTGAAATTGATCAAGTATTACATCAGGCCTTATATTGTTAAATCAACCTCTTCCAAGACGCATGGGCGTTTGCTTTTTTGGAGTGGTGTGCTATAGCTCCAGGAATGACCATTAATACAGACTTTTCACCGGGGAGTGTTTTCTCATTTGAAAGTTTCTCATACTAGCTTATTTCCAGAATAAAACAAAAAACAAAAAAACAAACAAACAAAAAACCCACACAAAAACCCCAAACAAAAAACAAACAAAAAAACCCAAACCAAACCAAAACAACAAAAAATCACCACCAAAACACACACACTCCACAGCCCCCCAAATTTTACTCTTTACCAAAGAAAAGGACTGATTCAAAACAAAACGCAAACCACTGGGTTATTCCCCAGTGCACTGGCCAGTATTTGAGACCTGTCAGATGCCAGCTGTACCAATTAAAATACACCACTTGGCCTTGAGTGATACTGCCCTGGGTTGTGGCCTACACATGTCTCATTAGCAACGCTCTCCTGTGGCAGCAACTTTGACCTCTTAATTCTGCATTTCACAGATCCTGCATCAGAAACACGCAGAGCCCAGCCTTGGTGAAAGCATGGGAAGTCAGAGTTAAGACACCTACATCTGCAGTTAGGTGCCCAGTTTTAGTGTACAGTGGTACAGCCAACAGAGTCCAGACTCCAAGGATCAGTAGTCACTGCCCTTTTTCACATCTTTGAAAGACAGAGAGACACCTGACAGTCCTGTAAAGCATTTATTTCTGCATCAGAAAACATGAGAATGACAGAAATAGCTCTGGATTGCACTGACATTAATTACAGGATACACTATGTTGCTTAAATATAGGTCTCCTGTGCCATCTGAGATGCTCTGCTATGTCTGTGAATCAGCGTGAGGGGGGCAGATACAAACCCGACCTAAAGGAGACTGGTGGAGGAAACCTGCAAAGACTTTCTTCAGAGGCAGGCAAAAGCCTCTGTTGTTCTCATCCCTAGCTTATGGGGTGTTTCCGTGAACAGCACTGGAGATGTGCCTAAGAAATTATAAGAACTGGACCTCCACCAGATCTGCTGGATCTCCACTAATTATAAGGAGCCTCAGAACCCCGATCACAAGCAGACATCTTGATTTAGTTGTCCAAATTGAGACCAAATCTCACAGCATTTTCCACTGATTTGAAAGAGCTGTGTTTGCTCACCATTTCAGAAAAAAAACATGAACCTTTTTGGTTTTTAAATCCCTGAAAAGCAGTAGTTTCTCAAGGCCAGGTCTTAAGTTTGATCCTCCTGGAAAGGCTCTCCCACATGTACAACACTCAGCTGCTGCCAAGGGACCGCCTCACAGGTGGAGAACTTCCCCCACACAGCAGATGGCAGAAGCACAGCCCCAGGACAAAAGCCAGTGCTAGAAATATGTGGCTCAATTGGTTTCCAAAGTGTTTTTGAATCAAGTACTTTTCATACTTTCTGGCTAATGCGTCATCACTGCAGGAAGGGGGTATCTAAAGTGTTTTTAGCTATTTTAAAGTCAAAAGACTGGTGCTATTTTACAGCAGCCAAACAATTGGCTCGCAACACCTACTGAAACTTTCCTTCCCAAATGCTGATTTTGAAGAAAAATAGGACTCTTTTTTTTTCCTTACAGCAACCATTTAATTTCCTAATGCAAAAATCGGCATTTGTACCCCCATGTGGATATATGACCTCTTACCTTATTTCTTTCAAGTGCCTTCAGGAAATCCAAATCTGTGGTGTCTGAAATCCCTCCGTGTAGGATGAGAACTTTGTTATCAATTATAGTGGCAAGGGGTAGCCAGCTAAAGACATCTCGCAGAAGATACAAAATCTGTGTACTGTGTTTCTGTAAAATATACTCTTACATTAGATACTATTGCTTCCAAATTCAAGATTTCATTGAAGCATCTGCTACAGTCTGTATGAAAAGTTTCGTTCAGGTGACAACTTGAATGCAACACTGACAAACATGTTCTGACATTTACTTTAGGGCCATTTGTTTGTATAATTTAGCTTTTCTTTCATGGTCACCTCTTTTTGTGTTCTTGAGTGGCCTTATGTATGTTATTTATTTCATCCCATAGATCTCTGAGAATAAGAGGCTAGCACTTAAAATTGTTTTGTCCACTGATGTGCCAAAATAATTTCAACTACATCACTAAAGTAATTCTGTGTTACACCTACATAGACTGGTTGGAAGTTCCCTTGTTGTCACAGGTCTCCTTTTACATCTGCAAGACTACAAAGAAAATATAGGGGAAGGAATCTTACCTTGTACTTATTCGAAACTTCTTTTGTGAAGCCATATCTGAAAATAAGACAGCATCATGAACTGTTTTTCAGTATGCCCCTTCTGCATGGTTTCCTGTGCTACAGTGTCTGCCAGGAGTTTTCTAGCCCCATTTTTCTCCTGCCATTCCACCTCACCTCAGTTTAAATGTGTTTTCTTCCACTCCATCTCGAGAATTGAGTTAAACTGATTTCTTGTACATACAGAGGTCAGGGACAAAATCCATCCTAATAATCATTAAGTGGCCATTTTGCCAACTTTACCTTTTAAATACCAGAGAGAAAGTTCAAAGGAACCTAATTGATGATGAGCAAAAATTCCCACAAAGCCTCCACAGATTTTTTGTCCTAAATATCATATCATCTTAAAATCATATCATGGAACAGTTTGGATTGGAAGAGACCTTACAGATCATCTACTCCAACCCTGCTGCCACGGGCAGGGACACCTTTCACTAAACCCGGTTGCTTAGAGCTCCATCCAGTCTGGCCTTGAACATGTAAGTTTCTTAGACAGTGTCATCTATTATGTCTTTTCCTCCAGAAGGGACAAGGATTTTGATACCTCATTCTTGTAACACCAAGATATCCTTGGTCAAGGGGCATTTTCACAACACTCAGCTTTCAAATTTACATATGTGCAGCACTGATAATCAAAATGCCCAGCAAAGAGCCATATACAATAATGCATCTGTGCACTCCATACCATCACAGATTTAGTTATTGTTTTTGGGGTTTTTTAAGGTTTGGGGTTTTTTTAAATTAAGTGCTGAAAAAGCAAGTATGTGAAACTGATTCTCTTATGTGGATCATTAATAGGACTTGAGTATGGGCCTCTAACCCAGGCCTGTGCCTGTGTTAAAACAGCACTATATTCTGTGTGCACACATCAAATGATAGAAGGGGTTCAACAGCTTACCCACCAGTCAGTCAACCAAAGACTTACTGGGATGGCTTAGAAGTATAGGGACTAGGACTGAGGAGTTCTTCCCACATCTGTGAGATGACTTTTTCTACAAGTCACATTTTCACTACAGCCAGAGCCACTGGCTGTGCTCACTCCCTTGGCAGTGCTGTACAGCTCAGTACAAGTGGCTGTGTTAGAAAACCGGGTCTCAGCTGTTCCAGCAATGGGACAGATGACATTTCCCAACCAGTGAGCCTTCCCTGGGTGCAAGCTAGAATATTTACCTGCCCCTTGTGTTTGAGAAGTGACATCTTAGTCTAAAGTTGACTGAAATAGCAGCTTTAACTAAATATATGCTTTAACTAAAAAATCCTTCCATCTGTCCTCCTTCCCCAATTTTGATACTTTGGAAGCTGCACTAAGGCCTCTGACTTCAATGGACTGTGACTAGGTCAGAGACAAGATATGGTTCTCGTGTGTCATGAGGATGTTCCTTCCCCCCTCACACATATTGAAGATGCAAAGCTACACCTGAATACTTAATAAAATATTATTTGTATTTTAGAGTGTCACAGTGGCTAAAGTAGCATTCAAAAGCTCAAACATTTCTAGTGAAAGGCCAGATACCACCCACCCTGCCCTCTAAAATCTACCTCATGTTCATTATGTAGTCTTCATGGTTTCCTCTATTCAAGCATATATTATTGGGGTAGATAAGAAAAAATGCAAATAAGATTATAAGTATTTCCATAGACTTTTTCCCTCTGTCAACATAATCACCATTGAAGACATAACGGTTTTGTCCTGAAGGCAGACCATTCTGCAGGAAGAAACAAAAAAAAAGGATGTTTAGAGATGTTGCTACGGTACTATAATAAAGGAAATAGTATTTAAATGAGGTCACATTGCTAGAAAATCTGAAAAACCCTTCCATAATACAGAAATCTAAAATGTAGCGTTTCTTTATTTCTGCTGCTTAGAATAAAAACCTCCATATCAGACAACCTGTATGAGCCATCAGAGAAGAGATGATCTCTCTAGCTGTTCTTATGATGCCATCTCTAATCCTTTCCTCTACTTACTAAATTAAATGGGACCAAAAGGGATATCAGTCTTGTAATAAAATATACTTTTTCGTTAATGCAACTGTTTCCAGAAAATTGTGCACTTGCAAACTGAAGGGAGCCATTCACTTTGAATGGAAGGTAAGAAATCAATGAAAAATTGTCTTCTGACAGAAGTTTGAAGGCCCTTACATGGTTTCCTTACATGGTTAGAAAATGGATTTAATACATTTACATTGTTTGCAGTGCATGCTTCCAAAACTCCTGATAAAGACTATAGTCCAGAGGATATAAAACCTTAATACAGAACTCTGAAGAGTTTGATTCCAGTTGCTTTAATCCTGAAAGCACTGCTTGAATTTTACTCACTTTGCACTTTGTCCCCATCAGGGCAAGGATATACTTGAAAGCTCACAAACCTGAGAGGCTGTACATACAGCTATTTCTTACCTTATTTTTTCTCTGAGGATATAGAGCAATGCTTTATTATGAATGGTTACTCATCAAAAGCTAGTATTTTGAATTGATGGTATGTTTCCTTACAACAATTACCAGTACATCAGTGGGTGCCATCAGCTTACAGAAAATATAGCATCAATTATATGTAGCTTCCTCATTTCCAATCTTGAGTATCAGAAATATTATTTCAACTTTGACTTGCCAGAAAAAGGAAACCTCTATTCTCACATCTGATATACACAAGAATTATCAGTAGAACATCTATAAAATCACATCATAACTGTGGAAGCCACTCTTTAACAGGTTTGGCAGCATTGCAAGACATCCCACTTTTTGAAGATAGCTACGGTGTCAGTGTCAAGCATTTCTTGTGTTCCTATGGCATTTCCTGGTACACTGCCTGAGCAGGTTTATTGCAGGATGCATGATTTGGCCAGGGGGTCAATTAAATGTTTAATTTGAATTAATAAGGAATATCTTTTTTTTTTGTCCCAATCAGTGTCCTGTGCTGTTATGTCAGGATGCAGTAGTGAATCCTGGTCTCTTGATCCTGACTGCTGTAAATATGGGTTCCTTGGATTTTGCTTGTCCTGAGCCCTTTTTCCAGGTTTGCTCAGAAGAGGCTTGTGATTGCTCTGTGCTCAGAGGAGTGGCAATGTATGAGACTCTGCTAATGTAGTGGGTTGTAGTGGCTTTAAAAAAGAGAGAGGATGGATTTCAGGAGTGGAACAGACAGCAGAAACTCAGCAGCAGCTTCTGGAAAGATGAATTAATAAAAGTTTTGCCTTAAAACCAAAAGACATGTGAATAACCATTAGATTGTGAGTATACATGCAACCAACTCTGTAGCTGCAATCCTCTTGGGAAGACACATCTACTGAAGCACTCTCCAGACTCTTTCATCCCCTTGGAAAAGCTTACACACCATTTTTAACAAGTTTGTTTTGGACTTCCAACTTCAATGTGACATTTTAGTTTTGTTCCACATTCATGCAAAGTTTTTATTTCCTTTTCTGTGGTTTTGACCAACAATAAGAAGAAAACTAAATTAAAGGCTGTTGCAGCCTCTGACATGTCAGAGAGGCAAACAAGGCCTTCTAATGATTAGCAACTTGCTGCTGGGCGTCATTATGGTATCTCCTGGGTTAGTGATTAATTAACTTCCGTTTATTGTTGGCACTTTCTACATCTTCAGGCTATTTCTATCCATAGCATCCATTTAACAATCTAACTTAGCAGTACATAATTTAAAATTCAAGTGTTTCAAGGAATTTCAGAAAATGCTGTAATTTAATGGAGATTAATGCAGGGACTGAATGAACCTCGCAAAGTGGCTATTGAGGGGAAAAAAGCAATTATCTTAGCCTCACCCAAACCAGGTTTAATAATTATACACAATCTACAGCATTGTATGGATAAGCTATATATTGCAAGCTCAGTGTGTTTGCTGTTGGTGGTTTGTAGAATTGCTGTGACAAGCCCTGGACAGCCCCATGCTCAAGGTGCCTGGTCTGCATGCAGCCCTCCAAAATCCACTTCAGCTCTGTGTGGCTCTGTGCAGACCGAGATCACTACATTCCTCATGGCACTGTTTAGGATCGCACCATCTTGTTTAAGGTTATGGATGGTTCATGCCAACTTGGAGGATGAAATCCCTTCCAACTGAAACAGAGTCAGGGATGGAGGAAAAAAATGGATCCCAGAAGCTGGCTGGGTTCACTGCTCATCTGAGTCAACTGCTCAGAGGGGACAGAAAATGTGTCATCTAATTTGCTTCTAAATAACTAAGCAGCTCTAATACATGCTCTCTCTCACCCACTTTGAAATTACAAAATATTTGTCCATTTTATTCTGTTTGGTGGAAGGACTTCCCTAGAAGTTTAACAGAGAATGATTGGCTGTTATCTCTAGTCCCTGAAATCAGTGGGAGTTTTGTCTCTGAATTTACTGAACTCAGGATTAGAGATGATTAGAGGCTTTTTTTTCTCTTTATAGGATCCATTAGATAGGGGAAAAAGAATCGTTGTCTGTTTACTCCAAAAGAGTAAAATGCAAGCTGACTGCAGTTATAAATATAACTATTTAACTATATGAACATCTATCTTCAAAATAGTTATTTTTCCCATTCCAGGTTCTGTGTACGAAACCGATATGTATCATACTCTTATTCTAGTTTCAAAAAGAGAGATTGTCTAATTAAAAGAACTGCTAAAATACTGCAAGCCTAAGATCAGCTAAACATAGTTAATTAATAAGAAAAGCAGAACACTGTAAAAAAGTCTACTTCAACTAAACTTCAACAGGCTTCAGTTATGCACTTGGGCAAAACGACCACATTTGCATTCAACAAGTGTCAGATAAAGTGTAACAAAGTTGGAAGCAGCAGGAGAACTACATTATTTAAACACATGGTTTAGCTCACTTCAGTCTCCATTCACTGCAGATGAATGTATAAGGATCAGACACAAACTTTTTCCCCTGGAAAGCTCAAATCAAAGAAAGTATCTGATAAATGAAAGGTGGTGATTCATGCTGAAGAAAAATGTGAAACTAAATACACAACATTTCCTGCATCTTCAGGTAAATATACGATTGTGGAAAAGATAGCCTGGAGCTTAATTTTTTTTCACATCAGTAAAACAGAGCTATGCTTTTGTAACATGAAAAGAAGGATATGTAAAGGGTGCCCAAAGAATTTCTATTTTGTGAAGACTATGTGATTGCTTTCAAGGCTTAAAAATCTTTTAAACAGCACTGGTTTTTGTTTCATGTTAAAAAAAAAAAACAAACTCTGCAGGTATCAAGCGGAGGGACTAAATGAAAGCTTCTGCATTTTTTTTGGAAAGTCAAAATTATCCACAATGTGGTATTACATCAGGAACTAAGTTAGCTCCTATTTTAGTAGACTTTAGTCAATATGGAATTTAAAACAGTTGCAGAGCTTTGGAGAGATTGCAAGGAGCCCTTTTAAGTTTTGGCTCATGCTCCAGCTCAGCATTTCGGAAGTAACTGTCTCCTAGATCTCCTCCTTCACAGTAGGCAGGAGGATACAGAGAAGGAAAAGCTACAACGAAGACACCAAATTGTTCCAGGATTTCTGTGTGTGGTATATGCACACCTCATGTACAGTTCTAACTGTGCTAAATCTGTCAGACATAAATATGTTTTCTTAACATCACCTCATAAAGTGAAAATGCTACATCTCAGAGAACCTACTTACCTTATAGAATATCAGCAAAAGATCATCCAGATTTCCATGCAAATCTCCTACAGGAAACAAAAACATGGGGTTTTTTTCATTTTCTCACAGAGGGGGAAGAAGCTGGAATTATTAAACTGGAATTAGTTAGTCCTAACAAGTTTCCCCCCATGTGGTCCTTATGTATATAAAAGCAGAATATGTCACTAAAAGACATTTTGAAATATGAATGGATTTAAATTTACTAATGGATTTAAGTTTACTAATGTACTGCACAACTGAATGTCAGTTTTAGGGACAGGTTTTGATTGCTGCCAGCAGGATTTGATGGACAGTGTCAAGAACTGGCCATATTATTATGCCTCAGTGCTAAAGCCACAGGAAAAACAGATTTGGCCCTTTCCAAAAGGTTTGTTTGGAACAGGCAGGGGGATTTCACCCCAACACAAAGGATCACTGCAGCACAGAACCCCTCTGCATGTGACTGAATTTCATGCTCAGAGAGCATGAAATTCCCATGTCTGTGACTCCCCACCACAAAGCCAGAGAACAGTTTCAAAACCTATCTTGTGATAATATGCTTTCTCAATCAATGACTAGGAAAAGAGAAGTGACATTTTTGCCCTCTCTCCTTGTTTTCTTTGCAACTTTTTATTAATTGTGAGCCTGCTGAATTCATTCTACGGGATCCTTCAAGCTATGACATCATGTATGTGGATGCAACATTTCAGACATATATTTAATCTGCATTATTAATTTGAAATTAAAAGAAAATGGAGAGAGGGATACCTTGTTTTAAGGAAATCAATATTTTGGACCAGTTAGCTTAAAAATTGGTCATCCATCTTCTGCAGAAGTTCTTTCTGGTTACAAAAGCTTTTAGTTTCAATACAGGAAAGGGATCCCTTTAGATGCTGCTTACACAGTGCAAATGCAATACAAACATGAGGAGGTATGTTTGCTTAACAAGAGCATATGAACAAGTATGAATCTGTGTTTCCTTGGTTTGGAGAGGGGTCTTGTTGGTTTGGTTAACAAATTATTGTTTATACAAGACCTCACTTAAACAAACCCTTTCCTGGCAATCAAAGTAGGTCTATAACCACATCTTAAATAACATTTGTTCTGCATGTGTCACAGTACCCTTCCTTATACCACTTTACTATTACACACAGCACACACTGATAGCTGTCAAGAGTTATGCCACCGTTACTGTTCTGTTTTGGAGCTTCTGCATTCTGTGGTTAGTCAGGATACTGCATCCCATTATTCATAATGTACAAAAGTGTAGCAAAATAGATGGGCAATGAGCTCTTAATTCTTCACTGTGTACACATCACATCACATCATTCTGTGAGACTAATTTGTGGGTTGTATAAAGACTGATCCATCCTCTTGGGTCTCCTTAGAAATCAAGGTTTATTATAATTTCAATTTACTCGAGATAGTCATGCCATCAATTAAAGCTCTTTTTTGCCATCCATATTAAGCCCTTATTAAAATCATTACAGACTAAATTATGATGGCAAGATCTTTTTCTGAGCAAGAGGAGAGAGAGGTGAGACTTTGAGTGATCAAAATACTTGGTAGCATTTTAGAGGTGGAAGTGCAGGATTATTTAAGCTACACTGCAGTGTCAGCTGAATAAATACTGACTCAGAAATGTTAAACAAGAAAAGGAAAGAGGAGGTGAGGGACTTTCTTAAAATATACTTAGTATGACTTGAGAACTTTATTTTTGTTTGTTCCAATTTATGCATTTGTGGGGAAAACAAACAAATAAATAAAAGCATCAAGAACTTTCTTGCAATGGCAAAATTTGGAAATGTCTGTATCATTCTCTAACGATTTAGAATATCAACCTATTGCCCAAAGCATTTATCTTCTCTGGGACCTTACCACAGATAGTTATAACCTTGGAGTAGGAAGTTGAAAGATAGGTGATATTTGGCATCAACTTGAGAACTCTCCTAGTTTCACATAGTAGCTGCAGTACATAGTGGGGATGAAGCAGCTGTGAAAAAAAAAAAATCAGGTACAAAAGGAAAGCTTCTTAGAATTAGCAATAGATCCCTCTGCTTTATTAATATCAGACATGTATTGCCAAGATTATTTATACTGCAGACCTCCAGACACAATTACAGGCTGTATGGCTTAGTGCTGGGAATTAGGAATGTTCATAGCTTTGCATTTACATCCCCATGAATGGATATAGAGCCCTTAATAAACTTGCTTTACATATTTTCCCATTTTATTTATAGTAT
This sequence comes from Cephalopterus ornatus, assembly GCA_013396775.1. NCBI lineage: Eukaryota > Metazoa > Chordata > Aves > Passeriformes > Cotingidae > Cephalopterus > Cephalopterus ornatus. The sequence continues at coordinate 89,701 of VZRE01001844.1, forward strand.
ACTGTTTCAACAGAGATCTGAGGAATTTTGGTAGAGGAGATGAGATAGATGAGCAACAGACTCATCTGACTTTTTAAGATCCATGTTTTTAAAGCAAACAAAAAAGGCCAGTCTTATATAATCATTTCCCTAATAAAATGTAAATAGTAATTTACAGTACTTTAATATTAATGAAATAAATAGTAAAAAAAGGGAGAGCAGACAATAAGGTGAAGTCTGGCTGAGCTCATTTATCATGCACTTTATATTTGATACTTTTACAATCAGCCTCCACAGAAAATTACAGGAAAAAAGTAGGATTATTTAGCAAATTGAAAGGCAAGATAGACCTTTATCCCTTACATACAACATATTGTTACACACAAATAATCATAAGTTCAAACAAAGCTGTGCCATGCACGTAATGCCTCCCTGCTCCACCCTCATGTTGGGAGTGGACAGCAAAAGGGCTTGCTCAGGAATATAGAGAATCAGGAACAGCCTTCTCAGTGCCCTGGAAGCTGCAGACGGGAAGCTCTGGAGATTTGTGGTATCACTCTGTTCTACTACATTAGCAGTTTTATAGTCACTCTACTGTTACAGTGGAGTCTTGCACACTGGAATGAGGTGATTAACCCTTACACCTCAATGCCTCTAAAAAGAATGAGGTGGGGGACAAAAGAAAGAGGACCAAACAAGGAGTGCTTTTAACCCAGAAAAAGATGATAGTTTCTATGTTAGCTTAGGATCCCTTCCCCAGTCTCCTCCACTCTCACTGCTAACCCCTGCCTTGCATCTGCTAAGGGTTCCTGTTCCATTTCACTAGCCCCTGGTTCCTCCCCAGTGCTGGATCTGGTGGTCGTACAGCAAAGTTGTGAATCAATGTGGGAACTGGTCTGGCTGAGAACTAACCGCTTTCATTTTATTGTGTTAGCTTCCAGCCAGATCAGCTTTCCAAGACAGCTCACTATGCACCTGTATGATCACATGGGCCTAGCAGGAAAGGGTAACTGGGTGTAAAAGAAGGGGTGAAATATCTCTTTGGGCACCAGTTAAGCCATACACTGGATTGTGGAACTACACCTTGACAGAGACGTAAAATAAGTAAAAAGAAATCAAGCTACTTGCAATTTACCTGTTCATTCCTGAAAGCATGAATAAGAGCATTGGCATCTTCAACAGTAAGGGGGAATGAGAGTCGTGGCCCATAATATGAGTTTGGAACATCAATTTTCTCTTCAAATTCTGTTATACGTAAGCATTCATCCAGCACCTGAGGATCACTAGGGCTGGGAGAAACTGGAACAAGAGGGAAGAAAAACAAAAATGTAGAAACTCTACCAGTCTTCATAGAGCTGTAACAGCATGACCAGAAGTAGCTGAATGTAACTGCTTTAATTGACAAAAAACCCCAAACCCAACCAAATGAAAAAAAACCAGGAAAAAAACTCTGTTCCGACAGCCAGTAGCTGTGATCAGGGTGCAAGACATTCTGCACTGAAGTTCTGGAGCAGTCTGCTCCCACAGGTAATAAGAACCATCACCGAGTACAGATTTCCTTCTCCTTCCCCGCCAAAGCAAGGAGATACAAAAGTCATGGCTGATCATTCCATGACCATCATCTGTTTAAAGTTCAATATTACACTTTTAATACAGGTTGTGAAGATTCATTTCTATTGCTTTATTTTCTAAGTCAAATTTTTAGGCTAAATAGCAGCATGTCAGGGATTATTTTAAAAGTCACCAACAAAATCCTATTTATTCACACTGGATTGCAAAGCACTCCTTGCTGATACAACTAGGAAACAATTCCAGCTTTTGATTGGCTGCCATGAAACCACTGGATAAAATAAAGTAAACAAAAGTTGAGTGGTGAAAGTAGAGTATAGCTTTTAATTTTCCTGGAATATGGAGATAGCAGGAACATTGGTAATTGCTTCAATCCAGTATTTTCTTGACATACCCTGGAAATGTATCTGAATGAACAGCAGATTTCAGTGTTTTCTTCTTGCAGATTGTCTTTATCATATATTATTCTAAAAGAGAAAACCAGACCCTAGAGGAAAGTGTTCTAACAGCTACTGTTGCAGAGTTGCTCTCAATGAGATGATTGTTGTAAACAACTTTTGCTGGGCTACAGGTGAGTTTTCTGCAACCTTGATTTCAACTGGAAATAAATATGTATTATTTATTGCTGGAGGAATACCTGTAGCTATGACTCAAAACTCACAGCAGCCAAAACCAGTATGTGGCCACATAAATTATGAGATTCATAAAGGCCAACTTGTCTTGCAACTGGATAAAATCCATATTAAATAAATTAATTAATTAATAAAAATACACTCTGGATTATAAAGACCCACCTTTTTATCCGTGCTTCTGCTGTGAGCTGATTAGCACATTTAGTGCTAATGTAATGTTACACTCATCCATGTAAATGGATTAAGGCATCAGGTGACAGCAGGGTGCTCAGGGCTCACCGTTTCCACCAAGTACAGTTTGATTTGCAGTCTTCCACCACAGTTACAGCTTTGTCTGGCCAGACAACAGAACGTCCCCTATGGACTGAAACTGCTGATTCACACCCAGTGATCAGCCAGGCACATTTGCACCAGTTCTTGTTCTTGCTCTAGCAGCCGGTCTCTGGATGGCATCTCCCTCTGCACCCAACTTCTCAGAAAGTGTGTGGCTGCAGACCACGGAGCCAACTCCTCAGACCACAAAAACTTCTCATTTCCTGCCTGTTTTAGGCTCTCCTCATCTGACATGACTACTTCAGATACAGTGGTCTTCTCAGTATTTCAAGCCAGGCAGATACCTGTCCATGCCTGCTTTTACTCCTGCCTTCCCTTCCTGCACGAAGCAGTCTTATCCGTCACTTCGCCTCTGAACACGAACTTGCCTTCCTTGCGGTCTCACTTCCATTTTAGCAAATGCCTAGGCTGGGAAACCCCATCTCCTTCCCTGTAGAGCATATCTCTGCAAAGTACACCCCATTTTCCACTTTTGGATGAGTTGTCAAAAGCCAGTCATGGCCATTATCCTTAGAGTGCACTTACATCTCCTCAGGCAGTCTTTCACCTATTTTAAGGCTTCTTCCTGCACAGGATGACTGTCTCATCTCAGAGTGGTCGGTAATGGATGACCTAATGCAGCCTGGGGATTTGCACACTGGCCAATGAGTACCCCAGTTCATCACACACTCCGTGCAGGGCTAAATCTGAAGGATTCACAGAATATGCTGAGTTGGAAGGGACCCACAAGGGTCATCAAGTCCAGATCCTGGCCCTGCCCAGGACCATCCCCAAGGGTCTCACCATGTGCCTGAGAGTGCTGTCCAAATGCTTCTTGAACTGTCAGGCTTGGTGCTGTGACCACTTCCCTGGGGAGCCTGTTCCATTGCCCAGTCACCCTCTGGGTGAAGAACCTTTTTGTAATATCCAACCTAAACCTCCCCTAAATTCAGGCAGCACCCATCTCATTTTAGTATTGTAGTCAAAGCTGTCAAAGCTCTTTCAGTTTGTACTGAAACACAAGGATGAAAACTCTTGGCATGTCTAGTTCAGGCACACGTATCAAGACAGAATGCAACACCCTCTGCCAGCATCTGCATCTCTCCACTGGCTACAGGGAGCACAGGCAATGACCTGCTTTGTACTCTGACGTCAGAAGTTTAGCCCAAGCTCAGTGAGTTGAGCCTTCGCTATTAACAGACCCCATACATCTACTCTAAAGCCATATTCCATGTTAAACATGAAAGCCCAGAGTTAAGTGGAGTCACTTTGGCCACAGAAAGCCCAAGGACCTGGTTCTCCTGACAAGATCACCTCACCAGGGAAGTTGTTTGAGGCAAGTCAGAGCCAGCACTGCCACGGGTAACGCTACTGGTATCACTAGCCACTCACTATTGGGGTAACAGGGAATCAGCTACTTCTGCAGCTCTGAAATCAGTTCTCTGTTCTGCCACCATCTGTGTACCTTCAGATTAACCACTGGGGTACCTGAGAGCACCTCTGACTCCTGAGAAGTGCTCTTACCTATGACAGATACTGATCCACAGCCATCAGGTCAAAGCCAAATGGTCCTTGAGACTACAAAGAAGATTAAGATTTCTCTAACACTTTAAACATTTATTCCCTCACTCCATTAGCACTATAAGCTGCAAGCAGCTGTAACTTATTCCCCACTGCAAGAATCAGCCTATGCAAAAAATCTTGGCAGGGTGTTAAAGCTGTAAGGAAGGCATCATGGGGAGTGAAACTGCAGAAAACAACACTTTTTTTTTGTTTCCCTTTGAAGAAAGGCTCCAGGAAGTGTGGTTCCTGCCCTGGTGACCTTGAGAGGTATAGCCAGTAGTGTCTTAGATTCCCAGTCCCACCATTTTCCAGGATGTGTTTGCAGCCTTCTCACCCTCAATGTGCCCACAAAAGAGTGAGTAAAAGGGTCACCTTTTGCTGTAAAGACAGTTTCCAGCTTTCTCTGGCCAGAGAACTTTCCACTGAAAGTCTGAGTAGGTATGAAGATTTTTGGGGGGAAAGGAGGGAAAAAAGCATAAGTAAAAAAAGTTTTTATTCTTACTTCCCACAAATCCTTGCAAAATAGCCTTTAATAAGAAACAGAACAAGACACTCAGCTATATAATATCCCAATCACAAACTGTACTGACGTCTTACGGAGAATGAGAGGATGAAAAAAGCTGTAGGGTATAACAGATAAACAATCACATCAAAAGCACTACTGTGTTAATGAGATGGTGGCTGCTTTCTCTCTTTGAAAAACATAATCTGAAAAAAGATTAAAAAGAGGCAAGTGACAAGATGAATACTGGAGATTGAGTGGTTTATAACGTAAGGAAAGCCACAGATCACAAAATTTTCAAGTAGCTTTCTCATCACATACTGGGAAGAACAGGCAAGCTATTCCCTGGTAAAAATATTATATACTGTCTTCTTGGAGATGGCTTTTGAACCACATGCTATCACTCTAATTTAAATGAGCACACACTGATTGAAAAAAAAAAAAAAGCCAGAGAATTGTGGGGTTTAGAAAATGTTTGGAAATAACAAAGCCATTTTGAAGCCTCTCTGCTTGTTATGTTTACGTTCATTGTGGCTCACATCTTAAGACGGTGATTCAGCAGAAGTGGAAGCAGTTCCTTAAGAACACGCTATTCAGCACTGGCTCTGCTTCTATCAGTGGGGCTAGCTTGGGTGCTGCAAAGGTCAGTTCCAGAGGCAAGCAATCAAGAGCTTAAAGTAAAGAATGCACACAGCCAGTAGCTGGACAACATAACCACAACCTACATAAAACACATCTGATGTGCAATTTCTCAAAAAAAATCTAAGTCAGGTCCTTTGCATAGGCAGCCTTGGCCATCTCTCTCTTAAACATGCACCTTACAGAATTCTCTTTCATTTTGGGATCTGTAACATGGGGTGTTAGAAAGGGGGAAATAACAAACCAAGACAAAAATTTAGCCTTTGGAGCAGTTATCAAGTCTTTTCAGTCCTAACAGATGAGTTTTAAGCAAGCAAGACAAAAGAACACTTTACCATAACCCCTACATTTTATCATGTGTTTCAGCCTTAACCACATCCACAGTTCCCAATATCTACACGACCAAGAAACAGTTCAGCAGCACAGTGGTGACAAGGGGCAGTCCAGTGGTGACAAGGGGCAGCCCACAGTACCCTCCACCTCCGTCCCTGTGAAGGTGAGGCTTGGATATCCACCTGCCCAGGGACAGCCTACACAAGTAGCAGCGTGCCCTGCACCAGCCATGTCCTGAGCCCTAGCAAGTCACCTGGCACCTCAGCTTTGTTCCTTCTGTCAGTAGACACAGTTAATAAAGATGGATAAATCATATCTACAACAAGCAGCTGTAAAATTACATTTTAATATTATAATGAAAATAGAGATTAACACTATTTTTACAAATCTCAGACCTAGCACTACTATTTTCTTTCCCACTCAGGTGGAAAAGCTGAACAGAGGTGCACTATCAGCACAAATAAATAGATAAAGTGAGCAGTGTCTGATTTTCTTTAAGTTTCCCAACTCCTTCCCAGGAAGTTAAATTACTAAAGCAGATTTTTTTTTTTTTTAAGAATACAGCAGTAATGGGAAAAAAGAATCAAAGAAAGGACTATTGTGTCATCTGCCTTGACTTTGAAGCAAGGCTCAAAGTAATTTATTTTTCTGCAGAGCACAGAGAGTATTAGGGACTCTAAAGTATTTAAGAAAGAAGAATTGACATTTCTACCAGTTGCCATTAGAACACTGAACCTCTTATGGTTTTGATGGTGGTTTTATCCTGCTATCAAAGTATCTTGTGCAAATTTTAATTGGAATAACCCATGGCTGGACCAGATGAAAGAGAAAGGGCATTCTCTTGTAATGCAATAAGAAGGAGACAGCCTCATTTCTAACTCCTCTGGGATTAGATCTATTCTGAATTTATCCAGGGAAGTCATGTTTGTTTTCTGGACTTAGGAATCACTTTCAGTCTGTCCTTCTGTTGAGTTTGACCTCAAAAGTAAGTTTTGTCTAAGGATTCCAAAATACTTCAAAAATTAAAGGTTATTCTTTGAATAACTGAAATTTAATTGAGATGGTTTCTAAAGATTTATCTGCAGCAGTTTAAATTTATTTCATTTTTAATAATTCACATACTGATACATGTTTTGCAGTGGTATCTAGAACAAATTAAATTAAAAAGTGGCCCAGAACTGCTGAAGCAATAACAAAAAACAAAACAAACAAACAAAAAGATAAAAAAGAAGAGCAGCCTCTTTGAAGGCAACCTCTTCAATTACATGTGCCCTCAACCAACTGAAGACAGCCTTTCTGAACAATCACATCTCATAGTTTAAGAAAACATGAATAGAAAGCTGTGAAAATTGGAGTTCACAGGATTAGCATGAGAAAAGCCAAAGGGCAGTAAGTAACATGTAAGAAAGCAACTCTGAGCACCTCTGAGTATTCTCATAAGGACAACAGGTACCTGTTCTGACTTACATCTTGACTCACTGAGTAGATATTGAGCAGTGTCAACACTTACAGGATCAAATTCATGTTACAGAATTTGGGAAGTCAAACCTCAACCCGAGCATGTGCCATAGGCTGTAAAGATCACATTCAAAATTAACTTTCCTCACATCAGGTTTTTCAAACAGAATCTCCACATTACTTTTATGTTTATCCTTACCTGAATCAGGATTAGTACAGTGATCCAGCATGAATGAAAAAAACTTGGATAGCTGAGTAAGAAAAAGAAAAGAACAAACACACTGATCAGTTTAGGGGATCCAACAAGCATTAACATTCCCCTTCCTTACTCAATTACTAGCAATTTCCCATTTAGGGGGATCTAAGACACTACTCTATGTTCCCATAGCATCAGCCTACAATAATGACACAAGTGGTGTCCTTTTACACAAATAGCTCTCTCTCTTTCCTTCTTTGCTATGAATTCACAGATTGACACTATATGAATATATAAAATGTTCCAGGGCTGTACCCGTGCTGCTGACATTTTTGGGTGTAATTCAACTTGTCCATCACCCAGACTATTTGCTTAGACTTGCTTCGTAGTCAATAGAAAGCAACTGCTACAATGCAGTGAACTGACTTTAGACACAGATGCTACAATGGACACAAAGGCCTGGAAGTTCCTAATTTCCTGTATTGACCCTAAAGGAAGCCTGGGCTCACACGCTGAGACACTGCTGCACATATATTGCCTCACAGACACGGTTAATGTCACTCGCAGTGTGGTGACCTGCTATCCCTGGCTACCAGAGCTGCTCTACAGGAACCTCTAACCTCTGGTTGTATGGGCAGAATGGTGTCCTGATGCCTATGTAGTTATACACATATACACACGTATGTATGTGTACACACGACTTAGTTCACATGTGAGGAGGGGAAGTGGTTTATTAATCAGGATCCAGCTTTGCAGGAAAAAAATAACCACTTGCCCATTTTATTTGTGCAACCTCAGTGCTTTGGGGATAACATAACTGCTTGTACAGGCAGAATGGAAGATTACAAACCTGTAGTTGATCTTGTTCATCAGCATATTCGATTGACCGGAAGATACTCAGAGAATAGCGGCGCCTCATCTCTATCCGGGCCATTGTGGAGCGGTACCAGTTCTGGATGAGGATGGCAGCTTTAATGACTGTCAAAACAGAGGGCAATGCACTATACATGGATGCAGTGTCATCTACAATTGAAACACACATGCTGCCTTGGCAGAATTTTGCAGACAGACGACAAATTCAGTCCATTGTGCACAGTGAACAGACAGTAAGATGAAACCCTGTAAAAGTGAGACTGAAAAGCTGTTTCCTGGTAACACATGATGCCTTAACTGTTGCTGTCTTCAGACACAGATCCCAAACTAGCTGACTTGCTCAGGCCTATATTGTCACTAAACTTCCTTATTTCATTGTCCTGAAGACAGTACCCATGTAGGAAGTCAGTCATTCATGACAGCAGATGGGCAGTATGTGTGTTATGGGAAGGTGAGGAAAGGAAGAAGAGCAGTTTGGCCTGCCAACAGAATGTATTTCTCTATCAAAGATGCAATAAAAAGCTTCAGACTTTGCAAGCTGTAACACGAACCACACAATGACAGCATTTGCAACAGCCTCTTCTACCAGGAAGTTTTTTCCTGCACAGCTGCATCAGCAAGTCATCAAAATTCACACACTAGGATAAAATGTTAACAAATTATATTGAAGGACAGAATATGTTGCTTAAATAGACAAGGCAAAAGGCAAGCAGGTATATCTTTGGCTAGCTTGGTGAACAAAGGAACACTTCCCAAGAATTCAATGGAACATGTCAGAAGAGCATTTTTGACTATGTGCTGAATACACATTCCACTCAGCACTTAAGAAGTTTTGTCTACTGTTGTCTCAGTCTAGAAACTTCTGGAAACTTCACTGAAGGATAATCACCAGGACTGCAGCATGGAGGAAAGAGCCTGCTGCCTACAAACCCCATTCATGTCACAGAGAGATCACATTCCTTTAGCTGCTCAGATAAAAGTTTATTAACAAATAACAATTCATGCTAATACTTTTTTCCCTGCAAATCAGTAAAGAAAAGCTCTGTACTAGAGGGACAACAGTTTACACTAATCAATTATTTTAACTGATCACCAGGAAATTTGAGACAGGATGAATGGAACCCCTGAGTGAGAATGATTTTTTTCCTTAAACTGATAGCTATGCAGGTAAAGAAAAACCTCAGTGGAAAAGTGATTCTATTAATAAATGTATAAAATTAAGGAAGCCTTTTTAGAAAAATGCTTACATATGCTATAGCAACACATTGTTTGCATATTTTACCATTAGTGAGTATACAGTATAGTTAAAGTGGTAAAGTTTTCTAGTCCAGACAACACCAAAATCAGTAAAGACTCCCATCCTGTAGATACCACACCCACCCTAGAAAAATCCTCCTGCCCGAAGGAAATGTGATCCTTATATGGCTAAGAACATCCTTCATACCCTACATAAACTCTGAGATTTCTTTTATATTCTGTCCTTTCTGGAATCCCCCACCACTACAGACCTGAAAGCCTGACACATCACAGCAAGGCTGTCACCAAGGTTTCTGTTTAGAAGAAAAAGGGGCAAAGCACAGTCACCAGCATAGAAACTGATTTCCAGCATCAGAGCCATTAAACTTCCCGTTAAACCCCGCTGTGTTGCTTAATGGTCCTGAGCACTTAACATGGCACAGTTCCACTGGTATCACATAAGACAGAGATATATCAGTCACTGTGGTTAATGTTGCAAATCTAACAGCATATTTCCTGTCTTTTTTTTTTTTTTTAATTGTACTTATTACAGTGCTTTAATGACAGATTTTGAAAGAGAACATGAAGGGTCTGAACAAAGGTTTGAGTCAATTCTGCCCATGCAGAGCCTGATGTGTTCATTCCACGGTGGGGTATGATTAAAAGCAGGAGGAGGATGCATGGTTTAATTGAACATTTAAGCAGGTACTGTGGAGACTGTCAACTGACAGCCTCAGTAATTGTCAGAGAGAATGAGAGGCCAGGCACTTGATAGCCCACAAAACTGATTCTGATAGTCATTGCAATAGCTCTGCTTTATCATACTTCTTTCATAATCGGGGTCACCCAACAGCAGAGAAATTGATGCAGTTTGCCCAGGAATCCTGTGGTGTGAAAGGCCATAAAAGGTCCCTCTCAATCTCCCCTCTAAGCTTTGCCAGTGATACAGAGAGCACAGACACATCTGAAATTAAGCTTCTGTCCCAGATGCTGTGAATCTTTTACAACCCAATCTGTTGATGTTAGAGGTGGTCTGAAGTTGCCTTCCAACCTCAGCCAGCATCTAAAATCTGTGCACTCTTTTAAAAAGAAAATAATTTTCTCTGAATGAGTATTTGGACAACACAACTATGGGGAAATGTTACCTTGCAATCCTCTTCTAGTGTTACAGAGAGAACAACCATGTGCCCTGAAGACAAAAGCAACACTCACCTCGCTCTGACCTTCTGTCAGGTACAGATCTGTTGCACCCCATGGTTCCAATGCTGCTGCCTATCCGTTTTAATTGCTGCTGATATGGAGCATGTTCCTCTCATCTGTGAGCATTACAGACATTTCTTGTGCTGTTCCTTCAGTGATGAGGACTATACCCCTCTGGGCTCCTCGGCTCTTCCTAGCACTCCTGCCAGGGAGGAGATTGGGAGGGAGGGACAAGGAGAAAAAACCAGAAGTGTTTGACAACACAGGATCTGAAATACCTACAGCACAATTGTACAGCACATCCTACACAAACTGGACCTGATGAACCATACTAGGTTTCTTTTCCACATCTGATTACCATCAGCTTCCATTCAAAAGAATTCGACTCAGTAATTAATACGGTTTACTTCTTATATGTTAGCTTAAGGTTAACATGTTAGCTAAAAGTGCATCAGTGATTTCTTAATCAGAATAGCTATTTAAAGCCTTACTACTAGGGACAAGGGACTACAGAGTCATGTTACTCTTCATTATTGTGATTTGAAAATTGGAACTGCAGAATTTTAAAGACTTTAAATTACATCTGATACTACTGCTAAAAAAACCCCAACTCTCAGCCCTCCTAATACTCTATGGGTTTTAAAAGGTGCCCTACCACGCCATTTATCACTTTATCCCTCAGTGTCACCACCACCAAATTTATCAGGAGAAACAGTACCATAGCAAATCACTTCATTATCAGATTTCATTTAAATAAAACATTCAATTTTCTGCTGCTTTTCTACTGAAACAATTCAAAGAAAAGATTTTGTTTCATTAAATAAATGAACAAAGTACATTTTGAAGTGCAGTCTTTTGGGTTTTTGCCCTGGCACTTGCTCAGCTCTTCACTAAGTAATATCATTCACTAATGCAACACATTCCCTAATGAACAAGTTCAAATGAATACAATTCCCCTGAGATACAAAATGGATCAATTTCTACGTAACAAGAAAGTCACTGATGCTCTGAGATACTAAACTTTGTTTTAACTAAAGATTTCTTATGCGATCACACTGCCCCTTCTCTCTCCTTGCCTCCAGGGATACGTCTGACATTTAAATTATTCCATTTGTTGTTTTGTTTCATTGGTATTCCTTTTAACTTGAGGTTTACAACAAAGAAGAAATTCATCAGCATAAAATGAATGCTTAACTACTATTTTCCTTTGGCTTTACTAGCAGAAACAAAATGAACAGGAGGATACAAGATGAAAAAAATGTACATGCATAACCAGCTGATCTTCATACTTACAGTTGTGGGACTATATGTGTGGTTTTCTACATTCATTGTTATGTATGATATCCTGTCATGCCGTTTCATTTCATGTTAATACCACACAAGTCTTTACAGGTCTGGGGCTATTTTTCAGGGTCCCACAACACAAGGGTATTGACAACAAGACCCACTTGAGCTGGGTCTGCCACCTTATGAGTCAGTAATTATTTCAGAAAAGAAGAATTTTAAGGTTTTTTCCCCACAATGGACTGCTTTACTTTCCTCTCAAGGAGCTATCATGAAATACAAAGAAGTGCTGTTATATTCATTTTGAGCCAATCTATGGCTTTGACAGCATCAAATACAGCGCCGGTTTTGCTAAAAGCTCAAATTTGTTTTCCCTCCAAACAATTATTGCTCTCCTGTACACCATTTCCTCACTTGTCCTCTTGGGAGAATCTTGTCTTCATTAGTCCACCAAACAAGCCAGCCATGACTTGAACTGCGATCAGAAGAACAGGACTGAGAGCAAAATAGAACTTACAGTCTAAGTCCTACTGCAGTGAGACCGTCTTGATTAAAGAGCAAAGCAACTGGGCAATGGCAGCCCCAAACAGAACCATCATTCCTCTCAGGAATTGTGATAGCAGTAAAGGAAGGCTAAAACATACTGCTCAGAGCTTGGAGGAAAACTTGCACAAATATATCCTATCATTAAACCTCTTAAAAAGGCCAAATCTGGCCATCAGTGAGCTAGTCCAGAGGAGTAATCATCACATTCAGTCCCAAATATCTGCATTCTAAAATGGACACAGCAAACATTCAGCTACCTTTTCCTGATGGCTTTTCAGCTGCCTACAGAGACATCCTGGCTGCCAACCTGCATGCCCAGACTCCAGGCCATGAGAGTAATTTCTCTGAGCTACTTACTATGCAGTGTAACAGTGTCTGGCAAAGAATCATTTGCAATTACAAAATTCCCCCCAAATGTTGTCTAATGAAACAGAAAGCTGGGATTTTACCAAGGTATTGAAAGAGATACAAGGTAGCTGGATGAGAATTTGGGACACAATGCTGTGTTAACATTCTGGATACTATACCACTGATTTACCTTTAAGAAAGAATCTGTCATGTTGACTAAAAAGCAGGCAGTAATTCAATTTCTACAAGCCAGTGATCTGCCCCAGTTTTAGACATAACTTCAAGAAATTGCTACATTTCTCTCAGTTCAGCAAAAAGGCAATTTTGTGATGGACAGGCTCTGAATACACAGCCCATCCACCGAAGCAAAAGGAAGTGTCTTTGCAATCATGCCAATAGACATGCACAAAGCTAAGCCAGAGTGGCACATGCTGCTCTTTTCTGGGTAGGAGTCGCTGAAGGTGTACTCAGAAATTTGGGGTTCAGAACCCAGCTGTCGATTTACAGAGATAATGAACCAGCATCATTTGATCCAGATGTAACAGGTGCTGCCCAAAATCAATCATGCCTCCAGTTTGTCAGTGATGTAAAGACCAGGCTGCCTCAAGAATAATGGGAATCTTGTAAAGATTTATAGCTGACTTTTAATGAAATCAGACAGCAGGTCCTTTGGGCAGAGAGCCATCTTTCAAGCTTACCTAATCTTTTAAATTAGATGAGCTGTGCTACTGGGAGACAAGTGTAACCTAGGTCAAACCTGAGGATATGGGAGACATATGAGTAAGAGCCACTAGGTTTTAAGTTCTTATTCCTGCATTTTTCCATTTGTTTCTTACCTTTGATACACAAAAATGAAAGACTTTTCTTTTTATTTTGGTTGGAATGGAGTTTCTGTAATGATGCTACTTCCCCTACAAGTTGTTTCAACAGCTATCTCCAGCAATGTGCCTCCTTGCACTGCTCACCCCTTTCTCAACCATACTTGTGAACAGGTAGCTATGATCTCCTCCCATAACATGTCTTAGAAGGTACACGGAGTTGGAGAGGTGCTGAGACAGGGACAGTTTCCTGCATAAAGATCAGATGGATGGATGGGTGGATGCTTCCAATGACAGAGACTTTCCTTTGATGCCATCTTATCCATTGTTTAGTTTACTGTAACTCGCAGATTTTCTTTAGAATTGTTTTCCTTTGGAAATGAGGACTGCAGAGGAGTGAGAGATGCTATAACATGGTTTTGTGATGGATTTGCTTCTGTGTATTGCTGAGGCAACGAAGCTGGAAAGAGCAAAACACCCTAGAGAGAAGAACATAGACATTAAATGACAACACCCAGGTCAGGACCTGCACAAGGACAACTCTTCCAAACTGTCTTGTTATGATTGTCAAGGATGGGAATCTAGAAATGAGTTAAAGATTTCATTAGCTAAAAGACCCATCCTGTGGAAAGTGGGATGAAGCTGCCACTGTAAACTAACAGAATGAAATGGAACCTGTCTATGGCAGAAGAGCTGTAATTTTGACACCAACACTGAATTTGGTGTGCCAAAGGGCTGATATGAGAACATCAAACACAGGCAAATCAATATGTGTTTAGGTTTCCATTATTTTCCATCCATGGGATAAACTAAGAGGGACTTTCAGTGATTATATATATCTGAAAGAAAGAAACAAGAAAGCTTTTTTGTTAACAGTTAATTTCTTCAGCCTGCTCAGCGAAGAAAGGCTAATCTGAATATAGAACTGATGGAATAATTTCTATCAAGTGGCCATGTTGATAGACCTCAGTGTCGGGGTCAGGAATCAACAGGGGACGGATGTAGTAACGTAGGAGAGCCAGCAAAGCCTGGAAGTGAATAGGATGGAGACAGACCAGTTTTTTAAGGTGGACTTATATTCCTTAGGCAAAAAATGCACTGCAAAAAGAAATAAAAGCAAGAGCAGCAAAGGTGTGAACATGCAGAGATTGTTCAAGCAATTGTTGAGTTCAGGAACTGCATGCAAATCCAAAGAGAATCTGTAGAAAAATGGTGGAAGGATGCCAGTTCACGTTATCTATAATCAAAAAAGGATACATTTACACAAAACATTTTCACTTTTTTGTGCAGAAAATAACCAAACAAAGCAAGCAGCCTCATTTTTTTTGTTCAAGACTTTGAGCAGAATGTTTTTTTTTAAAAGGGGCTGAGTATCAAATACAAGTGTACAAATGGGGTGCAGATCACCTTGAAGAATCAGCAAAGCCATAATATCACGTCCCAGAAATTTTAAATGCCTCTAGGGGGAGATTCCTCTAGGACACAAGGAGAAAACTGAAAATCCTGAAGCAAAGTTGGTTCTAGTAAACTGGATCCAACTGGAGCATAAAAGTTAGCACCCTTTAAGCAAAAAAGCTGGATCATACACTGTTCTGCAGTTAATGAGGAGGGTCTTAATGACATCCTGAAAAAGCAAAGCTTCAGAATAAATATGTGTTGAAATATGAGCCACTTTAAAATTTAAATTCATGCTTTAGTATGGTTTTAATAAAGTTTAAGTTAAGCATCAGAACAAGGTTAAAAAATACCATCATAAAAATTACTTTTCCTAAAACAAAGAGTACATGGAATACAGTAGTCTCAAAACTATTTGATCTCACCTGTACTCAGAAGTTCTGGATAACTGATTCAGTCCAGGTCAAATTTTAGTGGTTGAAGCACATTGATTTTTCTCAGGCACTATCATAAATAGTGCCACATTCAACTGTCATTTTGTAAATATGCTATTTAAAAGTGAGTTAAAAATATATATATCCCCCACCCAAACATATTACCTTTTTTTTCTTTCTGCTTCAGCAATACAGAGATTTTTTCTACATGAGTACCTTTAGAAGATTCCTTTTTTTAAGAGAAAGCAACCCCTGAGGGGTGCAGCTCTGCAGAACAGGTGCTCCAATTCTCTCTGGGGCTCTGGAGCTCAGGAGCTGCAATGCACTTGCTCTTCACCTATTTATACAGCTTCCCGAGAGAAAATTTCTTGAATGCTGCTCTTCAGAAACAGCCAGGGGAAAATGCTGTTTTCATCGTCCAAACCGGTGTGAAAGCTCATGGCTGCACCCTCCAGCTGTGCTGTAGGAGAGCTGTTTTGTCACCATGCCTCCTGAATCTCGGGCAGAGAAAGGGATGGGCTGAAGTTGTCTGCTTCACATCTGAAGTCACATGATCTCTTTCGGCCTTTCTGCTGTGTTAAGGCAATGATTTGCATTTTAGCAGATCCAGCACACCGGAAAAAAACATAAGGCTGTCCAGGTATTTGGTCATCTGATGTGACTGGCATGCTTATGAAAGCCCTTAATTAAGGAAAGAAATACTGCATTTACCACAAGGCATTGTATGCTAGTGATATAGGTGTTCTCCAGAACAGTCACACAGAATCACAGAATATGCTGAGTTGGAAGGGACCCACAAGGGTCATCAAGTCCAGATCCTGGCCCTGCCCAGGACCATCCCCAAGGGTCTCACCATGTGCCTGAAAGTGCTGTCCAAATGCTTCTTGAACTCTGTCAGGCTTGGTGCTGTGACCACTTCCCTGGGGAGATTGTTCCAGTGCCCAACCACCCTCTGGGTGAAGAACCTTCTTCTAATATCCAACCTAAATCTTCCCTGACACAACTTCAGGACATTCCCTCAGGTCCTGTCACTGGTCACCAGAGAAGAGATCAGTGTCTGCCCCTCCTCGTCTCCTCACAAGGAAATTGTAGACTGCAATGAGGTCTCCCCTCAGTCTCTTCTCCAGGCAGAACAGACCAAGCGCCCTCAGCTGCTCCTCGTGCGGCTTCCCCTCAAGGCCCTTCACCATCTTCGTTGCCTTCCTCCGGACACCCTCTAATGGCTTAATATCTCTCCTATATTGTGGTGCCCAAAAATGCACACAATATTCAAGGTGTTGAGTCACCACTGCAGAGCAGAGCAGGACAATCCTCTCCCTCGACCGGCTGGCAATGCTTTGCTTGATGCTCCCAGGACACGGTTGGCCCTCCTGGCTGCCAGGGCACTGCTGACTCACATTCAACTTGCCATCGACCAGAACCCCCAGGTTCCTTTCCACAGCACTGCTTTCCAGCATCTCATTCTCCAGTCTGTACATATATCCAGAGTTGTCCCAACCCAGATGCAGAATCCAGATAACGGGACAAGTATGAAGCACTCAAATCTTGTGTTCAGAAGCACCGCACTAATGCCTGTACACTTCATGTCTTCACGTCCATGCACATGTTCTCACCACAAATGCATGGTTGGAACTCTGTGGACTCAGTTCATGTTTTGGCTTGTCTGTTCCCTGTGTGATTACTGGGAAGGGATCGGGCAAGCCAAGAACACTGCAGCCTTGCTCCCCTGTGCGGGTCAGGAAGACATAGTTCTGCATGCTCTAACATCAAACCTCAACCCCTGGAAGCCAGGCCCAAGTCTGTGAGCCAGCTCCTCTCCATGCTGATCCCTGACTCCATCACTGCACAGGTGCCGAGGGAGGGGCAGAGCCATCAAGTCCAGGGTGATTTGTTACTGCCCACTGCTAACAAAACAGCCTCCGAGCAATCTGTTCCACCTGGCAGTGTATCCATAGCATAGGGACACTGCGATTTTGGACACATAGCCCACCAAACCACTCAAAACTAGGAGGTGCCAGTAGAAGTATGAAATTGTAATACCACCAGTACAGTCTTGGGCCCAGTCCTCAGCATCACTCACCCTCATCAGGCCACCTTTCCCCCAGGCTTTCCTGCCACCCCACTCCAAAAGGCAGGGAGGGGCTGCTTTCTGCAGTGCAGCGATGGAACAGAGCACAGCAGACACTCCTATGGGGCCAGGGAGGGGGCCTGCAGATTCAAAGAGGACCAAAAATTATAAAGCATGCTGTGGTGGGGAGAAAGCTCCATGTGAATGGGCACAAGATGGAGATCACTGTGCCTCTTGCTCTGAAGCCTCTACAAGTGATGGAGTCCCATCAGGACTGGATAGGGAGCAAAACATTTCTGAAAACAGAAGCAAACAAAGAAAGCTCTTCACACTCCTACCCCTGCTCCAAAGGTCTAATAATACCATAATAGGGTATTTTCAGGAAACTTTTGCCATCAGTCTGGTGACAGTTCTGGTTTGGCATCAACAACCCTGTAAAGGACAGAATGATCAATTTTTTTTGAGACAGACCTTTATTAAGGTGCAAAAGATATCTAAAATGCCAAACTAGCAAAGCAGAAGGTATATGATTGACTGAGCTCGTCTTTTAAGGTTCTGGACTCCCAGACACAACCTTCCACGTTCAAAGCTGTTTTTCTCCTTTGAGACGAGACAGTAAATGGAAAGCACATCAAGCGCAATAATTCTGCATGGCCCAGAAGAGTTCTGATATTTGTTTTTCTGGCAGGATGCATTTTCCCTGATCAGAGTTACAGTAGCTAATCATTTATGTATGATCAGGCTGTTCTGCCAAAATGCATGCAAGCAAAAATACATCACAACCTCTTTCCACTGCACTCTTGGGATACACATTATTTATAAACGTTTACTGTACCTGATAAATTCATCTATATTGCCATTTACCGAGATCTCTGCATAGTGAGAGGCTACAAGGTTTGTTCCAATGGCCAACAAATCCATCAGAAACATTTCATCCGAGATCAGTGGGAGAGGGATCAAACCCTTAGCAGTTAGGTTCTTTAGGACATAAAGTCTCCACCGCATATTTTCTTTTGTTACTCATGGAAGTCCTTCGTCCTCTGTCTCAGTGATCTGATGTGACCAAGCAACCTGATAAAGAGTCAGTCTTGCTGGACTGAACTACCTCTCCAGTTACCTATGGGGATCACAATAACATGCTAATTGAGCAAACACAAATGTGCTTTCCAAATTAACCTTTCCTGTTCAAGTCCAAGGAGATAGGCCATACCAAACGACGCCATTTTCCTTTCTACAAAGGCAGAGAGAACATTCCAGTCCCACCAACAAGGTCACACATACTGCTGCTTTTGCGTTCAGCAGTCATGTATCACATGCCCATTTAATATGCTGAAAAGAGTTTTAGCATCAACAGCTGTAATAGAGAGTAGGCCAAAAAATTCTGACAATATGTGGTTGATCAGTCTAGCACGACAAGGAAAAACCCGGTGATGTTGCTAGTGTAGAAACTGGGACATCCCTTTACAGGCAGCCCTTCGTGATGTAATGGCATACATTCTGTTTTCAAAATACTTTAGAAACATTAAGCTCCTGAGCAAGCCTCCATGCAGGCATTCCACATACATAATTCAAATTCTGCTTCAGGCTTATTTCTCAGAAGCACCCACTACAAAGTGATGTAACTGATATTTTTCAAAAAGACCAAAGATAATCATAGTTGAAGTGAATGTGCTCCTTCTAAGCTCTGACTGTGATTTCCCCTCCTCTTGCCCTACCAAGCTCAAAGAAGTATTTTTATGTGACCCAACAAAATATTTTAAAGTACTAGCCAAGGGTCAAGTATCTGACTAAGAGACTTTGATGTCCAGTCACAAACAAAAAGAAAAAAAAGGACTGAAAAAATGAAGAGAGAAGTAAGTATCCAGAACAATTTTAAACTCTATCTCAGTCAGTAAGATGATAGAAATCTGTGCTCACACATTGGAAGGAGTAGGTTAATTTGCATGAACAGAAAAAGAAATGTCCCCCCACTGACAATTCTGAGTGAGAAGCTGAAAAAAAAGACATCAAAATTAGCAACCTTGGCAAAAAGCAGACAAATCAGAAATATAAAAGAAAGACAGTGGTAGGGTCTCAAAGCTCCTGAAGGCCAAGAAACCAGACTAGAACACTATGAAAGCATCAGGATACCTTCTGTAAAAAAATAAGAAAATTTTTTTTTAAAAAACAAAAATTTCCCAAATTATCAGATGAATGCAGATTATTCTGGAAAGCAGTGACTAATGACCTAATTTGCACAACTCTACCTCCCTCATGTTAGCTTCAACCTTCACTTAGAGCATAGAAATGATAGCTACCTATAGCACTCAGGTTTTGACAGATCTTAGTAAAGAAACATAAGGAAAAAGAAATGGGCATAAGAATTGCCTAACAACAGCTTGATCCGCATTTTGTTGGTCTGGTGAACCATAAGCTGCACAGACAATGCAAACCTTACATTCCTGATGCCTCAAGCCAACCAGACTGTCTTTTCCCAAAAGGCACCTTCTGGGTTAAATCAGGCTCTCCAGGTCAGGAAGGTACACAGATTTGACGCACACACTAATGATCAGTATGTAAAAGGATTTTAAAAAAATAACTATTGTTTTTTAAAGACTGGAAACTACCAACTGCTATGTGAAACCATCACATACTTGGCAAGGGGTGAGCAAGTCTATGGAAATAATTTTCTTCACCTCTATTTTCATCTTATCCTTATTAAACTGCTTCTAATGACAAAAGAACAATATTTTCTACTGTGTTACAGAAAAGAAATCTGCTGTTTCAGCAAAATGTTAATAATTTCAGTAGCCAAGCCAACCGTGATATTTAGCCACAAACAACACATTGTTTTTGCTTACGGGCCCCACGTTTCTGAAAATTCACAAACTTATCTTTTATATTCGAAATTCTGCTTGTAACTTTTCACCACAGTCCTGTAAACATTGTGCAGGTAACTTAGTTTGCGGTCCTACAAGCCACTCGCTCCCTCTGGGACGTGAGGCGAGGCTCAGTGCGGTGAGGACTACGGTAATGCAAATAGTGCAAAACTCCAGGTAAAACATAACGGATGAAAGAAGGCAATTATCGTGGGGCGTAACGGGTGGCAGAAAGGTTCCTGGGTGAATGGATACCTGATGTGGATGGGCACCCGAACAGGATCCGGACCTTTTCCCAGCACAGCCCGACGGGGCCCTGGCCCTGAGGGCGCTGGGCGAGCGCGGGCGCAGCGCGCCCCCTGCCGGCGGCGGGGCCACTGGGGGGAAATCCCTCCGTCCTCCCCAGGGGGGATTGTGAAAGCCAAATCGTCCCGCTTTCACGCCTCCTTTTAGAAACACGCACGAGAGTGTCCCGTGCTGTGCCCGAGTGGATCGAACGTATCTCTTGCAGACCCATTAAGGCACCGCGCAACAGCTTCCTCCAGGGCGTCACTCACACAAACGCCAGGCTCTGCCTTCTCTCTCAGTGCGTTATTCCTTTTAAACGGCCTCCTGTACCGAGAAAATCACCTACACCTTCCTCCCCCGCTGAAAAGAGCTGGAACACCTCGCAGAACGCAGCGAAGCGCCTTCCCACGACTGATGTACACGAAATCCACGCAGCCGGGCTCGAGCAGCGGGGGTGCTGCTGCGCCTCTCACGGAGCTCAGCCCACCTCTCCCACGCTTGGGCCAACCTGATGTGACACACTAGCCCAGCGACCTCTCTGCTCCGCTGCTCCGGGAGAACACCTCAGCCGGGCGAATCCCGGGAGCAGCAGGATGCGCAGGAAGGCTTGCCAGCCCTTTCCGAAGCGGGGCTGGAGCCAATGACGTGGGGACCACACGATCTGAAGGCAAAGAGTGGATTCGGTACCGCACGTATTGAATACATGCAGGGAAAGGAGTGCCCACAGCACCCGCCTAAGGCTGTAACGCGGCCCTCGCTCCCCAGGCCCGTTACTTGCCCCTGCGGACCGTGTTTGGTGGGGCAGAACGGGGCCTGCGGCTGCCTCAGCACGCAGGGGCACAGAAGCATTACCTGGAGCTACTGAGGTGATTTACTCCCTTCACTGCCCCTCTGTAGCTATGTGAGGGGCAGGAAACTCATCAGGGTAATTTTTTATTACTAGAACTTAAACTAGCTGTTTTTAATCAACCAGCGATTAAAAAGAAAATAAGAGCCTCCCCTGCTCACCGAGCGAAGGAAGCACGGCCGGCATCTCGTCGATAGGGGCAGTGCCGCGGCCGCTCACACGTGTGGCGGTTCCATAGTGTAGTGGTTATCACGTCTGCTTTACACGCAGAAGGTCCTGGGTTCGAGCCCCAGTGGAACCAGCGCCAGGCTGTTCTTTTTCGTTCTTGGCTCACCATGAGTTTTCATAATTTCCCTCGAAGCGAGGAGGATCGGTTTAGCTGCTTCCGCCTGGAGACGAGCAACCTCATAAGCACTTAAAGAAAGCGCGGGTCCTGCCTGCGGCAGTAAGGCGGAGCAATGCGTTTCGAGAGGAGCAGAAAAGTCCCCTCCTGAGTGGGAAACCCTCTCCCTCAGGAGCCTTTCCACAGGCTTTAACCTCGCCAGAGGAGCGTTTCCCTGCCAGAGCGGGAAAAGGATCCCCACCTTACCATGGTCCCCTGGATGGGTAACCAAGGAGACCACAGACATCAGAGGCAGCCACGGCGGAAGCGGGGGCGGGGGGGGAAGTAGCAGCCTGTGCCGCCTCCCGAGCAGGGACAAAGGCAGTGGTGGAGTTCTGCAGCCCGATACATCCCCAAGGATATGCTCACCAGGACAAACTGGTCCTTTCACCTCTGTGCTTGGAGAAGAGTTTGAGCGCTGGGCAAAGGCGGGTGTTTTGCACAGCACACAGCCAGCAAGGCCACGGGGGTTTCCCCTGTACCGTGTGTACCGTTTTCATTCATTAGGAAAGAAAGCCATCTCAGCTTGCCTCGGAGCAGTTTAACTTTTAAATTATAACATGTTGTCTGATTTTGCACGTGCAAGCCTTTAGAAAAGGGTAACCTCTGGGCATGGGTATTGGCACAGCATCTGTCTGTGTGTGGGAGCCCTAATGAGTGCTGGGGCTCAAACATCTCTTCAGGAGGAGGACAAGGAGAGTCCCTAAGCTCTGTTGACCTGGAGTTAGCTCTTGATTATCTTTGCAGGATCAAAGTGGGAGGGTGTGATTTACCTATCTTAAAGATTAAAGAGAAAAATTGGCTTAACTTCCCTTAATCAGAGTCTTATTAAGAAACTTTCCTTAATCATCATATATTAAGAAAACTATTAACCTTTGTGCGTGCTTGCTCTTACTAAAGAAACACTCTGAGGCATGGGCAAGCTGCACTTAGAGATTGCAGACCAATGCTGGGATACCTGGGCCAAAAAACAAAAGCTCCTTTGGCTAGAAAACACCTATACTTCACATAGTGACACGTAGCATACTGAGCTCATAACATTAAACACTATATAACAATACTAAGGGCCTGTGTATGCCACAACCTGAAAGTGCAGACACACTGAAGTCTGGCTTTCGTCTGCTTATTTTGCTTAGCAGCATGTGTGCAGCTCACAGGAGGTGAAGCCAAAGCAATGTGTCCCACCTCTTGGGTAAACTGTTTTCCACAGACTGGCTGCTTCCAGGACACAAGCTCAAAGGTGAATCAGGCTTAACTAGACTTCTAATGTAGGATATGCAAGCCTCTGGTGTAGGTACTTCTTATCTAGTAGGGATGGTGATCCCATGGTGCCTGCCCTGCCATTGACAACCACAGCACCCCATAAATGGGTGTTACAGTGGGTGGGCCTAATCCTGGTGGTCAGCACAGGGTAACTATCTGCATCGTGTTTTCTTACATTTAGGAAAAGGGGCCCTTTTCAGAAGAGGACTTAAGCTCACACTTCAGACTTGTAGAAAGAATATTTTATTCTAAGAGCCAGATTTTAAGTGTGTGTAGACCAGAGTAGCTCCATCCATTTTGAGAGGATCCAGCTCCTGATGGTTTTACTCAAGCTCTAAAAGTGCTGGCAGTCTTGCTCTCTCCACACATCAGTATCCTGCTTCTGAGAGATGTCCGTTGTTCACACGTACATGTATAAATGCGTATTTTGTGCGTTCCCTAACTGTGACAAGACAAAAGTGTGTCAGTCACACATTCCCGCTGAGACACTGCGTGCCGTGTGTGTTCATCTTCCAGACGCACGAATCGATGCATGCCTCTCTGATTTAGCTGTCTGGCACTCTGACTTTGGGAGAAACATGAAATTGCTACATGGAGTTGCACTTCTCTCTCACGCACTTTTGCCTCCTTCTTCCCCTCTGAGGCCACACACACATGGTGCCAGTCAGACTAAAAGTATCTCAGTGGTGCAGGGTGATCTTTGTGTTATTTCCCACAGTCTGGAGGAAGAAAACACACCAAGATTTCTGAGAGCTATGAAAACATACCAGAATGTCCTAAGGCCAATGTGACGTGAGCTAGAGCTGGAGAAGATGTATGGCCAAAAAGCAAACCTGCACAGGCAGTTCCTGCCCCTGTTTTACACTGCAGTGGGGATGTCACCAAACTGTCATAATTTGGGCCATTTGTACTAGTCTCAGTTTTGTTCTGTGATCAATGCCAGACTAATTTTTATCCTTTTCATAATTTTATTTCTTATAAAGGGCAACTGAAGTCTTTTCTTGTGCTGTATTGTGTACTGGCTTTTAAATGTTTTCTGTCTTCTGTACCTGAAAATATTTCTATGTTTTCTGGGAATTAACTACATTATTCATTTGACAATGTTGTCTGGAGTGGCAGTGTGGTTTTGCTCTTTACAGTTATTAAAATGAAAGACCATCAACACTATTAGACACAAATGGCCTGACCTTCATACTGTTTATACAGGGACTTTAATTTTAAGGCTCTTCTAATCTTCATGTGAACCAGTTTGATTTTTTGAATGCTACAGACATTTTTAAACAAAGCCTGCCTTTCTTTCTTTGTAGAGGGAATTTTATAACTGGGCAGCCACCAGTCTTAAGAGCATCCCTTTGGATGAAATGTTCTTTGATAAGAGCTGTGCTATTTCTGAACACGTTCCCTGAGCTATTGTGCACTTCTTACAGAAAATCAAAACCTATTTGAAGCGTGGGGGTGGCCATAGACCAAACTGATTTTAAACTGCTTGGGATGATAGAAGAGAATTTGGCTTTTCTTTTTTAAAACATGGTAGGTGATTTCTTTCTGTGTGGGCAGCTCTGCTTCCCTGTGACCTGTGTTTATGAGACCATAAGGTGAGAGGCTGAAGCCCTGGTCTGGTTTTCCAAGAGATATGTGGATGAAGGTATTTAGGGATGTTTAAGCTGGGATTTTCAAACCCATGGGATTTAGATACCAACTGCTCATCACAGCAGAGAACAAGTAGATATTTGAGTGTCTTCAGCAGCTCTGGAAATCTCTGTCTCTGTGGCAGACCATTTTAGACTGGACAATGAAAAGAAGGAAAGACACCCTTGTCTGGATACTGTGTAGAGCCTGCAGTAAGATGCTGCACTGCAGCAGATGCCCAGAGGCTGCCCTGGTACCCTCAGTGAGGCTCATGTTTCTTTACCCCCGGCTGGACCTTCTGGTGGGTCTCACTGCCCTGAGAGGGGTGTTGAATATGAACATAAGGTGTCTGACCAAAAATCAGCAGCAGCCTCCTGCTCTTAGGAAAATGACCCTCTTCCGGGTGCCTGGGACAAGCTGCCCTTCTTGCTTGTGCTGCCATGCATTTGATTTGCCCCCAGTATTTGGGGTGAGCTGGCCCAGGTCCATGAAGCAGAATGGCTGTGCAGGGGTCTGCCTGTGATAACCCACCTCTCCATGTAGATAAAATGAGGAAAGTGTTGGGTTGAGATGGTTAAACTCTTTGAACTGAGCAAAGCAGTGAGGCCCCTTGGCAGGAGACTTGTTCCATCCATGTCACAGGCCCCAGTGAGGCCTCGATATATTGATGCTGGAGGTGCAACTGCAGTGGGATGTTGTACCTGACAACCCATTTACAGGGCATGCCAGATTTGTGACAAGTGAGATGAATCGTGCCCAGGGGAATGTTTTTGAAAAGTCAGCATCCTTGTTTGCACAGCATTTTTTGAATGGATGTAGACCAGAAGACTAGAGACATGATTAGCTTAACTCCACAGCAACCTGCGTGATCTCTGCAGAGTGTTAATCTATTCCCAGTGCATACAATCTGTGATCTTTTGAAACAAAGCAAGCTGCTTCTGAAGCAATTGCTTTCAAAAGCCTCCATTAAAAATTCACTCTTAATTGCACATAATTAGCAGAGATTGGAGGAACGGGTGCAAGATCCACTGGAATCACTAGCAGTCTGTTATCTTGAACCTTTCAATCATTTTAAAATCAAATTTATTACTCTCTTGAACGTAAGCCTGTTGAGACAATACTATAGGTACAACTGTTAGCAAAGGCAGGTGTACATTTTTGGTTTGAGATTTTTACAGCCTAGCAAGTAAACAACTGAAAAATACTATTTTTGTTTGATTTACTAATGGCAATTTTCAGCCCCTCGCAATTAGGTGACTGGAAAAGCAATAAGGCCAGAGCAGATTTCAACACACAGCTATCATTAGGAAGGGCATTGGTAGTGTAAAGGTAAAGAATTGGGGCGGAAGACAGTGAATACATGTTATATACAATAGACGATATACCCTACGTATTTTTTATAAGCATTAGTCATCTGCTTTTCTGTAGAGGATATATGTGGTTTTTACATAGGTATATCCTTGTTCATTTGGACATATGTCTACATACCCATTCAGATTCACGCTCAGAGTGTCAATACTTCAATATTTGTTACCTTTCAAAACCTGTTGTAGATGACACATCCTCTGGGATGGAGCTTGACGGTAATAATTGCGTGGTTGGCTTGATGCTGCTTGAGAAAATCATGAGAATGGAGGAGAGTAAGGTGCTTAGGCAATGCTTAAGTTAATCTCATGCCTTCCCATCAAGCCAAGCAGTACACTAAGGAGCTATTCACAACAGAGGAAGGAAAAGATGCAGTTCAAGATGGGAAGCGTCCTGCTGTCTCTTCTTTTCTGGTACAAAGGTACGCACTTTGCCTCCTGAGAGGCGCTTTCAGATTTATATCTTTGTGTTTCTTGTTTCATCCATGCTTTCTTCTGCCAAGGGCTATAGGGTACAGAGCAAGCTCTCTTTACTTTCTCATGGAAGCACAATAATTTGGGAAAAGGCAAAATGTGGAGGAGATGTGTAATTTATGTACATGAGTGAGCAGTGTTCTTCCAGCTTTATGAATATTCAGTAGCAAAACTCTGTTTCACAAAATAATTGCAGTATAAAAAAATTGCCATATAATTTGTCAAAATATGAATTTGCAAAGAAAATTGTAGTGCAGCTGAGCCAGTGTGTAAATAATAACGCTGATTTGAAAAATGAGGTACAGTATAATATGAAAGACTGGTCCTTCATTAATCAAAACTCTTGATTAATCAAAAGCTGATCATTTTCTCTAGCAGCAAGAGACTGCTGATGAAGATTGGCGCTTTTTTTAAAGGCCGTTTCAGGTATTTTGGCCTGGGAGAGACATGATGCACTTTCCAAAGGCACTTTCAGAACAAAATGCAATCATAAGTCAAGAAAATGGGAAAGGTATTCATCAATTTTCAGGCTTTCTCAAATTTACTTTTCAGAAAGGCAGCAATGAAAGCAGGTAAGCAGGAGCTAGAAGAAGCCAGAAAATTCAGGGTCACAGTCTCCTTCCATTTTAATTAACCCGGCAGTAGAGAACAAGGACATAATTTTCTGGGTTATGTTTAAATTTCTGGCTTCATCAAAGCCAATGGCAAAGCTGCTGTTATCTTAAACAAGGCTGAGGGTTGCTCTTGGTAAGTGCTCGGCAGTATCTACCAACATTAATGTGTGAATCAAGTGTGATCTGTCAGAGTGAGAAGATTAATCAAACAGTCCAGCTTTCCCCCCATGTGTGTTGAATTCTCATTGTTTTGATTTGTCTAGTTCTTTTCTATCTTTCTGCGATTCCACTTCATATTTTGATCTACCAATTTTCATAAGTAGGAAAGTAAATGTTCCTCAACTAGCCATGCCTTCATTTCATCCTGTTATGTTTGGCTGTACCCCACTCTGTCTAATTAATGGGTCTTCCTTTTAATCTTACAGCAAATATTTGTATGTTCTCCTCATATCTTATCTCTCCTCTCTCCTTTGTTTCACTTGGGAAGGTTACTGGTGCCTAAGCCTCTTGGAAAGCTGTTTTTATCCAGACTCCAGCATTTTTTTCCCTATGGGTGGCATAACTGCAATTAGTCCTTGGAATGAGTTCATACCTTACTCTGAATCCCAGACACAGCTTGCTTTTAATAGGCACCTACACATCAGGATATTTTTGGAGAGCCTGCAGTGAAAAATAACTTGCAGGATCACTTTCCAGCCATCACTCCTTTGATACTTAATTTATTTTCTTAATTTACTATGTTACTTAATTTACTGTTTTTCTTTGCTTCATGGCCTAAGTGTCCTCCTCTGGATAAAAAGAGAGCAGTGACTCTTTGCCCAGGTCCCCCTCACACTCCTGCCTTTCTCTCTCACCAGGGAGGTGCTGCTAGGTCAGTCCTCCGAGCTACGTGCACTGATGCCATGATAAGCTGCTTAGCTTATTTTCTCTGGCAGAGCAAGTGGCTTAGAGGAGCACCCCCAGCCCCCGCGCCTTGGCTGGGCTTGTGTTTGCCGGGGACACCGCAGCAGCAGCAGCAGCAGCAGCAGCAGCATATGGTGCAGCAGGCGGGCTCCTGCAACGAGAGCCGCAGCAGCTGCTGGGCCCCCTCCATATGGCAAGGGGGAGCACCCCGAGCCCCGGATTGACATGAATGTGCTTTTAGCACATTGAATGTGACATGCCTGCACCGCATTACTCCATCCGTGCTCGCTACACTTTGAGGAATAAACACATCTCAGCAGTTTGAGTGGATTTCTTTTTTCCACTCGGTTTCTTTTTCTTTTTTTTTTTTTTTTGGTAGCTTTGGGGAAAAAACCAAACAAACAACCCCAAACAAAAAACAAAATTAAAGGTTCATACCCGCCTTTGGGTCATGGTAGATAACATCTTTAGCGTTGCCTTTTGGCATAATCAATGCATCTAGTGACATTACTATGCAGGCAATGTTCTGCATAGCTCTAAGCAGGAAAAGCAAACGTCAGTAAGATCAGAAATTGGCAAAAGTTTTCAAAGGAACACTTCGGGAAAACAAGATAATTGTACATCTCTCAAGAAGGGGAAGAGTTTGATTTTTTTTCCAAATTATTCAATCTTTTTCCAAATATTTTCATAACATAAAAAAAATTAGTGGAAAAATTATGGAAACAGCAGGTGTAAAAGAGAAATGAATATGAATTAAATAGGTATAATTGTCATTATTTAAATATGGTTTTTATCGCTTTCAGGTAACTAGTAAATATTAAATGACGCACAATACAAATGAATGAAAATGGAAACCAAATAAAAATCATTCAAATAAAGAAAATGGAACGGAAATTAAAATAATAAAACCATGGAAAATCCCCACAAAATGAAGGAGGAAAAGAAAAGCTGAGTTAAAGCCTGAGACAAAAGCTTAACGCAAAGTATGAGGCCTTCTCCCCTCTGCAGGCTGACACTGGTGCTGCTCCTCTTGCCCTCATTTTCTGGCTCTGACCGTGCCTGCCAGTGATCAGCAGAGGTCAGTCCTCGCAGGCTGATGTGTGCCGGGGTGTTGGTGCCCTCCTGGGTGGTGCTGGGGCCAGAATATCATCTGCGGGGGAAACAGGCTGAGCATTTTGGCCGCTGTGGCTTTAGGTGGTCCTAGTCCCTGGATGGGCACCCAGCCTGACTCCCAGTGTCTTTTGGTGAACACAGATCTGCATATGCCCTGGGGGTCTCTGCCTGGCAGCATTTAAAGCCCATGGTTTTTAGAAATAAAGGTACTGTTTGCACAACATGAAGTCCCGTTGAGGCTGCTTAGCATAACCATGGAAAAAGCCCTGCGGGAAAATCAACAAAAGCAATCACCAAGCAACTGGACAGGGGGGCTACTCTTGCCAAGGGGACCTGGGGAGCGGCCACAGCTGCAGCAGGGGTCCCTGGGGCCCTTGCCTCTGGCGCATTTGGGAAAACAGCCCAGATCTGGCAGCTTCCCTAAATGCACCTTGTTACCAAGGCTCGTGCAACCTGATGTGAGTCACCTCACTCGCCTGGCACGATTTTCAGGGCTGAGATGTAAAAATAGCCTAGGTTAATAATATAGCAACCCACAAACTAGCACCCAATGGGCACAGACCACTGAATGCTTTCTTCAGTATCTCAACCCTCTGTGTTGCTTTACAGGCTGTGTTACCTAACTCTGCTTCCTTATGATGTCTAACATGGTGCTCAGGGAAAAGAGGGCCTTGCAATGATGTGCTTTTCAGAAAGCATGATAAAAACAGTGCCATTCAGTCCAGCTATACCTTTTGTTTCTGTGACATCTTTGCTGGGACTCCAGTCATATTTTTCTTGGTTTTGAGCTGTTTTCCCTCGCCCTGCCCCATGACCCACAGGTGCAGAAGGGAAGCAGAAGGATGCAGCAGGAGCCACAGTTCCCAGAAAGCACTGCTGCATCATGGAGGCGACTGCTCTCCCCTGAGAGGAAAGAAAGTCATTTTACTCATCTCTCTGAGCTTTGTTAAACTGAGATGTTGCTTGCAGAGATGAGAGACAACATTAACTATTTTCCAGCTGAAGCTTCTAGGACACCTAAATCATAAAGTAAATAAATAATTAAACTTTTCCACATACTTTTCCTACAATGATCAAGTTTATGTGAACTTATTCCAGTAAGTTGAGTTGACTGACATTTATTCTGTGTTATATTTTATTTATCCATTTTCATATTTTATTATGTGCTTTCTCATGCTTGTATATTTGTCATTAATTCTAGACACACTAGAAGATTACTTGGTATTGTGGCTTTATGGTCAGGATAGTGAATTATGATTTCTCAGGGTTACGATATCAATATGTGCTTAGCCTTTGGCAGTGTTACTTCTGTCCACACTTATCCTCCTCCCCTCTTACTCTTGTTTAACCACATTCCTAATGATTACAAATTTTCTGAGACACACAATTACCTGTTCCTGTCCTTAAAATGCCAGCAGCTGAGTTTCCTTCCTATTGATTGCCCCTTCCTTTTCCCAACGAGCCCTAAGTTGTGGCTGCTGCTTTATCCCACTTCCACCTCAGGAAACCTGTGTCCTCCCCATCTTGGCACCCCAGGACTACCTCTGCCATCTCTTTTTTGCCTCCCACAAACCTGGAGCAGTCCCTGGAGTATCTCTCTCCTGCATCCTGCTCAGCAGCAGGTGCTGAATGGAGCCATCCCAGGGCCCAGGCTCCAGCCCAGCCTCACTAGGACAGGTGCTCTGGCACAAAATCATCCTCTGGTTCTTGCCCAAGCCCTGGTCCTTAAATCCCGACCTGTCGGGTGGCATTTGTACATGATAGTATGCTGGGCAAACCGCACTGCAGGGTAGGATGAAGGGTCAGGAAAGGTGCATGCCTTTTCTCCCTGCCTCCCACAAAGACAGATAATAGTTTATTTCACTGAACTGATGATTTGCTGAATGTCCTGGGGGGGCTGTAAATACTGCTTTTTGCTTTTTAAAGTTTTGGGGTTTTTTTCAGTCTTGTGCTTTTAAAACAGCCCCTGGCGGCCGTGCAGGCCTTATGACTCTCCCATGAATTGCAGCAATTCGTTCTGTCTGACCTACAATTACCAATTGTCTTTGTAACCTTCCTTGAAGGCAAACACGCTCACTATAAAAGCATGCTGGCCATCACTTTTTTTTTAGGCTATTGGCAGCCAGCTTTCCTCTTCATTTCCTTTGTAGGACAGGGCCTGTCACAGCTGTAAACACACCAATATATCAATTACTATATTTTCTGGCCAACTGGAGGCAAGGGCATCTTTCCTTTCCTTTTCTCTCCCAGCGCTAGGGGTTATCAGGCCACCCTGCCCAGGCAGGATGTTTGGCCATCTGCTGGTGTGCTTACCCCAAGCCAAGCCAAGCCTGCCACTCCGCTGTGCCATGGTCGGGTGGCTGAGGCACTTGTGGGAGCAAGCCCTTAGCAATTAACCTCTTCTGACTCAAAAAGACACAGCTGAACTCCTGTTTGAGATATTTAAATCAGTGAGTTATGCAGTGAGGGGTGGTGGTCCCCAGCCCAGCATCTGTCTGTGCCCTGGCACTGCCTTTGCACCACTGTGTGTTGTGGGACTGACCCAATAAAACATTGCCTTGACAGAAGGCCTTTTGTGCTTGAAATTTACACCCTTGCTTCATTTGCAGTGGTGTCCCCTGGCAGATGAGGCTAAAAACCCTAGAAGCCACTCTCAGGCACCACTGGCTGAGTGCAGCCACCCAAGCAATGCTGGGGTGACCTATGAGGAGGATTTATTTCTGGTGGTTGAACTGGTACTATCATACAGCCACCCACCTGAAAACTGTTCCTTTTTTTCCTGTTGTTTCACTCACAGATGTTGAATTTGCAGCTCCATGTGTCAGTGACATACCAAATTTTGATCTTGGCTCTCAAAGGGAGGTACTCAGGAGGCCTATGGAAGGGCTCCGCATGGTCACACAGCAATACCCTACATCAGTCCTGGTAATCGACATCCCCTTTCCCCACCACAGGCATGTAGTGCACAAGAGTAGGCTTCACCACAATACAGTCTTCCTCATAGAACATAATTTCCTTAGGTTAATGGCTGGACTTAATGATCTTAGAGGTCTTTTCCAACCCCTTTGCCAGGTATTAAACCACTGTAAGGAAAACCCAAAACGACACACAGAAGTTTTTGCACAAAAATCAGACTTCTAAGGATGAAAATAAGGAAGTTAAGAAACACATAGAAGCACACATCTCTAAATGAAACTTGAGTGCCTGCAGATGGAAGGAGTCCAGCCTCCAGCTCTGTGAGCTCAGACCATTGCTGGGCAATGGGGACACATGAGGGCTGTGCTGGCTGGGGAATCAGGCTCCCAGATTTCACGGTGAAGAAGCTGCCTTTGCAGCTGGTGCTCCTGGGGCAGGAGCACTGGCTGGAGGGGCAGAAGACACACCTGCTGGCCTGGCTCTCATGGCCCTGGTGTCAGAATTGGCATCAAACAGAGCATCAAGCAGGCAGGAGAGGCACTACATTGCTTTTATTGGCAAAGATGGTACAGTTTTGACAAGTGATAAAGTCCTAGTTTGTACTGTATTGGCAAACAGTGTTGACTTAAATCACCTTTATGCTGGTTTAAGTCAAATTCCTTTGCCCTATGAGGCACAGCAGAGAGCTTGCACCTCTGCCTTAGTTTTCTCATTGCACAGTGGAGTGACAGAGTTTGACTGGGTAACGTCTGTGCTGGGAAAGGAGTAGTTCAGTGTTGTGAGTGGCCTTCAGCCTACACTTTACAATAGGCCAGATCCAGAGATATGCAGCCACGTTTTCCTCCTGAGCTTGTTGGGGTCTGGGTGCCCCCTGCCTCCCTCTTGGGTCTGACTAAAAGCTACATCTTTTTATTGCAGACCAATGTTTACTTCTCCTGCCAGGGCCAGTGCCTTGGGTTAATGCTGTAAGTTCCTGATGCCAGAAATGCTGCCCTGGGACACTGAAGTACAGGAAACCATCTCTGTGTTAGAGAGAGGAATTTTTTAAAACTTCTTTATCATTTTGTTCTTGGCTGTCTTTCCTTCAGACTCTTGATACATTTAGGCTCAGTGTCACACCCAAGGAACAGTGCATTTCAGTAATAAACAGAGCTTTGTATATAGTTTATATTTCAGCTGATTATAATTGCTCTGTGTTTGTGAGTCTTTTGAGAGGAAACTTGCTATAGAAATGTGAGATGTAAATTCCCAGCATGAGCTGGAGCTTCCTAGGCTCAGCAAAGTGACAGTGTATGAATGAATAAATCATAACTAGAATTCAGTGAGTAATTCAGAGTCTAATTAATTCGGTAAAAAGACCTCTTTTTGTATTCACAAAACCTCTGGAGATGGCAGGTTTCTCATGGCTTCTGTATGCAAGTTTTTACCTGCTCAATAGCTTGTTCCTTGGTGGCTTGTAGATTCCCTATTGGCTTTGAAAAGGTGATGTTTGACTTTGAAAAAGTGATTTGACTTGTGTTGATGAGTTATCAGCAGTCACGGGACTGTATTTTTTAAAATTATTTTCATAGATGTCTGGGAACTATCCTGCCAGTCCAAGTGCTGTTAACACAGTCTGCTTTGGGCTTCACTGTGAAGCAAAGAGCCTTTTTAGTAAGGAAAGTGCTCATAAAAAACCATTGCTCAGTAAGAGGCAAGAGATAACACAGGTCAGATGTTACAAAAATAGCATCTCTTCCTCTACAGCCACAACAATTGGTTTTCCCTAAGAAAGAAAAAAAAGGGTGTCCTGTCTGTGAGATGGATTAGGAAGACCTATTTACATTACATTTTTCTCCATTCAGTCCAGAGTGAGTGGTCTCAGACCAAGCACTTTGTAGGGTGTCCCATCTCCTCCAAAGGCACTTACCACTTGCAGTAGTGCCAGTTTGGGATTTCACCCTTGGAGTTCATCAGCTTACACATTTTAAGGAGAAAATGTGACAGGGAAACTGTAGAGGAGGAAGGCAGAAAAAATGGTTATGGGCAAAATTAGCTGTAAATCAGAGACTGAGTTGGCTGGCATGAGTTTCTCCTCAGGATGATTCAGGTGTGTCTGATCAGAAAGAGATGTCAAAGGCATCAAAAAGAAAATCCAGTGGAGGAGTAGCATAGACATAGACACAGGCAGTGCTGTGCTCCTGCCTGTGTTCTCTTATCTTCCCCTGGCAATCAGCTTGGGGAAAACGTGGTAGATTAATCAGTCCTTCCTTTATTTATTTGTCCCTAGCTCAGGAGGAAATTGTATTTCCTAACATTTGCTTGCAGCATCTTTGTTTCTAATCTCTCTCTCTCTCTTCTTCTCTCCATGCCCTCTGCCCAGCTGCAATGGCCCTCTCCCCGGGAGAGGTAAGTGTCTCTGGCTAGTTTGGCTGCCAGGTAAATGCTGGGGCTCTGACACTGCCTGGCTCTGATGCCTTGGGCCAGAGGTAGGGGTGGCACCTGGTTCTCCAGGCCCAGGCATATGCTCTGACCTCTGAATCCAAGGGATCCAAGCCATCCCATATTTCATGCTAGACTGGCATGAAGAAAGGATCTCTGAGAAGGTGCAGCAGGCTGAGCAGGCATGAGCATCTGTCTAAGGTTCAGAACTCAGATTTAGCCTCGGGTCGCTACTGTTGATAACTATGTTGATTTATTGCTGTTTTTTTATCTTCCCTTTAGGATGAGAGACTGGAGCTGTGGCACAGCAAGGCTTGCAAATGTGATTGCCAAGGAGGACCTAACTCGGTGTGGTCCAGTGGGACTAATGGCTTGGAGTGCATGCCAGGTAATGGACCATTGTGCTTTTAGCCGTGTTTGCCTGGTGATCTCCAGCAGCTTCCCCTCCTGCACTCACCATTGCAGAGGAGGCACGTTTTGGCAGTACTTGTTCCAAATCCAGCTGCTGTGAGGCTGGGGGAGCTGCGCCGGTGTGAGGTGAGGGGGTGAACCTGCACTGTCAGGCAGAGGCAGCCACCATTCCTGGGCCTTGGGAGGTCACCGAGGGTGGCCCATGCTGGCCGGTGCTCCCTACTGGCACCTATGCCTGGCATGCCAGCCTGGTCCTCCTGCATATTTTCTTACTGTTTAACCTTAGCAGCATACAATTCTGCATTTAAAGTCTTGCTACAGCCTGGTACCATCCTGCTGTCATTTGCACCAAGCAATCACAGAATCACAACATGGTTTGGATTGGAAGGGACCATTGATGATCATCTAGTTCCAATACCTCACCTCTCCCATCCCCTTTATGGAGAGTGATATTTTCCACTAGACCAGGTTGCTCAAAGCCCTATCCAACCTGGACTTGAACACTTTCAAGGATGGGGTATCCACAGCTTCTCTGGACAACCTGTTCCATTGGATCATCATCTGCACAGTAAAAAAGTTCTTCTTTATGTCCAATCTAAACCCACACTCTTTCTGTTTAAAACCCTTGCCCTTTGAGAGACAAGGGAAGGGAAGGAGACGTGGCAGGTTTGGTTGATCTGTCCATGGCAGATATGTGAGGAGCAGGGCTAGGTTTCCCAGCCAGGCCAACTGTGATGGGTGCTCTCACTCATTAGCATTATGCAGCTGAGTAATGAAGGCATCTTCCTTGGCTGATGGAGGCTGTTTTCCTGAATGATGAATATTGCCACGGTAACTCCACTCTCCCCAGGCAGGGGCTTTGCGCTCCCCTTGCCCAGTCCAGCCCAGCCAACGTGGTATGACCTGGTATCCCTGCTACCTGGCAGTGGTTTGCAGAGCAGCCTCTGCCATGGCCGAGGGGAGCAGTTGCTTCCCAAACACCACTCCAGTCTCCTCTGGATTGGCAGTAATGGTGTTAAATGGTTTGGCTGATTTGGCCGGGCAGGCACCAGGCATCTGTTTTGGTCAGGTCCCTGTGCGTGGCACAAACGGACTCACCAGAAGGTGACCTGCTAATTGCATTACGGTTGTGTGGTCTGCGGATTAGTGTTGCTAAAAGTGAAGTTGGGTGGTGTTTGAGATAAACCTAACGAATAGTAAACACAAGGGGCCATCCCAGCCCGGCCACTTCTTGCACAAGGGGAGCAGGGCTTTTAACGTAGTGGAAAAGCATGATGTTTCCATGCCTGGAGGAAGGCGGGACATGGGAAAAAACATGTTAATGAGGTACCAAGTGCGCAAGATATGTTAATGAGATATTGATGCATACAGTATTGACCTAGTGGAGCTTGCTAATGAGACATCGACCGCATGGCTGCAGTGCTGGGGAGTTGCACTGGGGAGGCCACGGTCATGCCGGGTTCTGAGCCCCCACTGAGGTGCCCTACATGTGGGTCATT
This sequence comes from Cephalopterus ornatus, assembly GCA_013396775.1. Lineage (NCBI taxonomy): Eukaryota > Metazoa > Chordata > Aves > Passeriformes > Cotingidae > Cephalopterus > Cephalopterus ornatus. The sequence goes on from VZRE01001844.1 coordinate 126,068, forward strand.
TTTAACACGAGGCACCACGCTGGTTAGTCAGGCACAGCTAAGGCAAGGAAACATCCTACACACAAGGGAAGCTGTGCAGAGCTTTACTTGCTCCTTTATTGCTGAGACCTATGAAACAAACTGTGCTAAACTGGAGAAGAGGACAGAGTAACCTTTGGAGGCTCCACAGGCTGCAAAATTAGAAAATGCTGCTCATGATATAGATGTTTGCCTAGGCAATCCCCATATGACCCTTGTGAGCACCTTCATTCTGTGTATCTTGATATGCAGTGATAACCTGATTGTATAAAAAATTATCATAACAAAAAACCCCACAACTAGGTCCAGTTAGCCTGCAGGTGCTCAGCATCACGGAAGTCCTGCATTCCAGAGCACTGTGTGGTGACCCCCCACAGAAAATTTTAATGACAAATGAGTATTTCTTTCTCCAGTAGTTTTGCAGCCAGCAGGAGTCGTGTTGAATTTCTCACTGTTGCCAAAGACAACTGTGGGGGCAGGATTGGTAGCCTGGAGATCTGAAGTCAAAAACTCAGATGGAGATCCCCGAGCCTTCAGCAGTGTCAAGCATTACACCTCACTGGCACCAGAGCACCTGCAGGTTTTCCACAAGGCAAGACCATCTCCAGACACAAAGATGGTCCCCATAGCAGAGAATGCAGAAGAGCCAAGGGTGCTTGTGAAGCAAGTTTGATGGTCAGAGCTTGCTCAGAAATTTTGCCATGTAAGTAAATCAAGACAGTGAGTGGAGGGCCAGAAGGAGGTAAAGCCCGGCAAGAAAAGCAGTGCCTGACATTTCTCAAGGACCAGGCAGAGGCTGACAGCCTGGAGGCTGGATCCAGGTTGATGAATCTGGTCTGGCTCTTCTTCCACATGCCTTTCAAGAAGGAGATTCAGACTGCAACATCTGAATAAAGCCTTTCCCCTCAAAATGTTGCAGGTAAAACAGGTTTAGTAAGTTTGAGAGAGAAGGAAGAGTTAGAAATTAAAACAAGAGTTAGAAATGAAGACCCTATGGCTCCCATGCAGGTTGTGGTCTGGGATTAAGAGCATCCTAGTCAGGGAGGAGAGGGAGCAGTAAAACCACAGGAGATGTTGACATGTGTGCAAACACACCCAGGAAACAGCCACTCATGTCACTTAAGGTGTTTTTTCCCCTTTTCTGCAGAGTGTCCCTACCACAAGCCCCTGGGTTTTGAATCTGGCGCCGTCACCCCAGACCAGATAAGCTGCTCCAACCCTGAGCAGTACACGGGCTGGTACTCCTCCTGGACAGCCAACAAGGCCCGCCTCAATGGCCAAGGCTTTGGGTGAGTTCCAAAATGCCTCTCTGAGGGGCCCCAGGGGCAGTGGGTGTGGGGTGCTGGGGAACCCTGGCAGTGTGGGGGCAGGAGGGTCTGCCTGGAAGGGCAGTGGTAGAGGACATAGCAGGGCTGGTGGTGTCCCCCAGGTGTGCGTGGCTCTCCAAGTACCAGGACACTGCACAGTGGCTGCAGATCGACCTGAAGGAGGTGAAGGTGATTTCAGGGATCCTCACACAAGGGCGCTGTGATGCTGATGAGTGGATGACCAAGTACAGCATTCAGTACCGCACCGACGAAAACCTCAACTGGGTTTACTACAAGGACCAGACCGGGAACAATCGGGTCAGTGCAATTTGCTCTTCAGCCACTGGTGGAGGGGTGGCATGTTTGGTGACATGAACCCATTATTTCTCAGTGGGAGGTGCCCCAAAATGGGGGTCCTGTGGCAGCGGCAGGGTGGATGGGTCTCAGCACGTCTGGGGACAGCACAGAGAGGGGCCATTTCCTCTGTAGTGAAAGTAAGTGCCATGCTAACCAGGGCAAAATAAATTTTTTGTGTTTTCAAATGATGATAGTGGAGTCCAGATTAAGCTCAGGGGTATTAGTTGGCATTGCAGAGCAGGGAGCACCTCCATGATAAAACCCCTTTCTTGGATGTGGCCATACAACCCCAGCCCTGCTTGGACACTGAGAAATGGGGGCCATTTTGCCATAAGTCCAGGGCTAGTGCACAATGACAATGCAGAAAAACCCTTGAGACAAGATCTGTAAGTAGTTACGTCACAGCCCACTGAACCATTCCCACACTGCACTTCTTACTGGCTGATTTGAAGCAAAACATTGCACTGGGGAGACCTTACAGTGATGCCTGTGCAGCCCTGCTGCGCTGGGGGATGCCACAGCTGCTGCCTCCTAGGCATCCTCAGTGTCCATCTGTGGAGATGGCCCTGTCCTAGCTTGGGAGGCTCTGGTGGCTTTGCTGAAGAACCTGCAGCCTTGGGGAGATGCTGTGCTGAGCTTTCCCCAAAAAACAGGTCATGGCAGCAGGAGATGTGACATGCTGGCAAAGAATGGGGAAAGGACACTCAGATACATTTTTTGTCTGTATTGGCATATGAGAGAGCCCAGCTCATGAACTGCAACGAGCCAAATTTTACCATGCTTACTCCAAACAAGTGGTGCCTTGCTGCAGGAAGGCAAGTGAGAGAGAATGGGGTGAGATTAAGTCTGGCCTAACCATAAAAAGTGCAAGAACAGTGGGACAAAGTGACCTACTCAGAAAACCGAATCAGTGTGACAAAAATGGTCTGGCTATTTTTGATGTCTTTTGTTTTGAGGGTGGAGGGGAGGGAACCTCCTCCTCATCAGTTCTGCACAGGCACCCCAGACTCATGGGACAGAATTTCCAGCCCCTTAACCACCTTCCCACACCTCCCTTCACAGGTTTTCTATGGCAACTCAGACCGCTCCTCCTCAGTGCAGAACCTGCTGCGGCCGCCCATTGTGGCCCGCTACATCCGTCTCATCCCGCTGGGCTGGCACGTGCGCATCGCCATCCGCATGGAGCTCCTGGAGTGCCTGGGCAGGTGTGGCTGAGTGCTGTCTCCTGGGGTGGATGTGGAGGTGTCTGCCCGTGAAGCTGCCCTGCCTCACCACCACCATGGCTGCAGCTACGGTCCTGCAGTGTAAATGCCCAGCCTGCAATGGGAAGGGCTGTCTTGAATAAAACATGGCTCCACACCATGTCTGGTCATACAGCTGATGGGTGTTCGTGGGCAAACATTGGGAAAGGCGGGAAGGATCAGGGCTTTGATCCCATGAGATGTGGTGTTTACAGCCCTGGGTGTTAGGTTGGGGAAATCCTCATCACAGCATGCTGTGAAGGCCAGAGTAAATGCAGATGGGATCCAAAGGCAGGGCTTGTGTTCTTTTCAGGAGGGCAGGTCTACGCCTGATTATTTGTCCCGGAGCCCAGGCATCTCCCATTGCCCCACCAGGACCAGGGAGGTTTCTCATAATAGGACAGACATGTCACCTTGGTCTTTCTCATGCCAATCTCTGCCATCCCTGAGACAGGGTTGGGGCCAGATCTGGCCTGTCCTCAGTCTGAGGGCTCCCACCTGGATCTCACGCTCTCAAACCTCCTCATGTCCTCTTGTATCAGCAACCATCTAGCCTGAGTTGCTGTGGCTGGTTTTGGGACAGGCATCAGTGCCTTGAGAACCAGATGGCCAGACCCTCTGTGTATCCTGTCTGGTTTTGCACTGACACATCTCAGGGGCCCCAGGGCCCTTTGCACCCTCTGGATGTTTGGGCATAGACATAGGGATTGCCTTTTATTAACTGATCTCCATGGCCTGATCACCAGTGGGTGTTTAGCAACTGAGGAATTTGGGGCATCTGGAGGCTCTGATGATTGACCCATGTCCCTGGGGTGACAACCTCGTTACTATGGCTCATGTCCCTGCCCAGCACAGGAGCTCAACACAACCTAGATTGAACTGCAGCCCCATAGCTCCCATGTGGGAGGGTTGTAGGGAGCTCTGGAGTGACAGCTTTGGTTTGCCTTCCCACGCACCTGTAGCACAAACCTGGCAGGTGCCAGAGGCCTTCTCCCTATTTTCTAACAACCTGGACTGTCTCAACAAAGAGAGAAGAGTCATGAAGACAACCGCACTAAGACAGGCCATCTGCCTCTCCTCTACCTACCCCTATGGGCAGGGAGGTGAATGCTCAGTGTGCAGGGCAGGAGTTGAGATGTGACTAAAACAAAATGAGATGTGACTAAAAACATGCAAAAAGCCTTTGGATGGCTGTGCAATTCATCACATTCATTTGTGAGAGCAGATGTTTCTGCCTTGTTTTTTCCTGTATATAGATGCAAATATCTGCCAGGAAAGTAAGGTCTTCTGGTGAGTCTGAAAGCTGCTCCATTAAACAGTAAGAAGTCTACAGAGATGTAGAAAAGAGAAATTCCCATCTGCTGAGATGATTGCTATTACACACCATTACTCCCTAGCTTCACCTCAACCCTCCATTTCTGGATAGGAATTTTGCTTATCCACAAATTGGTTTTGGGACACTTTTTCCTAGTAAGAAATCACTGTGTGGGTTGCTAATGCTAAACAGTCAAGGCAAGCTCCACTGAGAAGGTCCGTTGAGCTTGAGGCACATCCTTCATGCAGCCAAGCTGTGGGACCACCATGGTATAACAGCCTCCCCAGGGACACTGAGGTATAGCAGCAGGGAGACAAGAGCTCTCTACCAGCTGTCATAGCTCTTGTGTTAACAACACCAACACTGAGACCTGAAGTGTTTTCGGGCCCTGGACAAAGTTGCCATCATGTTTAATACACAGCTGTGTCTGCCCTAAAAGCAGCACGGGCAGCTCTGCTCCATGTCCTGGTGGATGGTGATAGAGAGAAGGAGGCTTGGTGCTGCTGTTCCACTGCATGACTGAGACACAGAGGGTGGGGATGGAAGGGCAAAAAGATGGACTGGGCACTGGCCAGTGAATATTTATATCACCCCAAGCACTTAAGCTTGAATGTAGCTAGTCAAAGCCTTGTCTGTGACTCAACTCTGAAGAGCTATGCACAGTCCAGGGTTTTTCAAGTTGTCTGATTTTGGAAATGCACCCTATGGCAAGGTGAAGGAGCTCCTATGAAATTTGGAAGAGCTTGCAGGCTTAATGCACAGCCTGAATGGATGGACCACATACCAGACACCATTATACACCAAGGAACCTCACTAAATTATGTATCTTCACATGACCAATCCTACATTTAGGATATAATAAAACCTTAGAGGAAGAAAGTACTGTCTAGGTAGAAAGGACCTGTGCTATCACTCTTCCAGCCTCCCACTTCTAAGAAATCACTAGATCTTTTTTCTGGATTGAAATGTATGGCAATAAATAAGGTGGAACTAACTGGCATAACAGTGCATTTCACAGTTCATTTGCTTCTTGCCTTGCCCTGTCCTTTGCCTGCAGTTCACTTTTCCAGGCTTTCATGGGGAAGAGACCTACTTCTGGCTTTCAACTAAATGGTTCCTGCTAAAGCAGGAGTTTCTGTTCTGATCCTTGCTGTGCAGCTCATTTGCTAATTGACCTCTGGAAATTCACTTAACCTCTGCCTCTTATATAAAAAGAAGGGTGCTGAGAGGCTTAATTAATTAAGTGGTCCTAAAATGCTTTTAGAATTGCATTTGACTTCCATCTCTGCATAAATTCAGCATGTTGGAGCAACAGTGTGACTGAGGGCATTATGTAAGTGGGACAGAACCAGCCAAAGTAAAATTACATAAATACCCAAGCTTTTTCTCATAAACATAGAATCACAGAATGGTTTAGGTTGGAAGGAATCTTAAAGATCACCTAGCTCCAACCTCCCTGCCATGGGAAGGGACGCCTTTCCCTAGACCAGGTTTCTTAGAGCCCCACTCAGTCTGGCCTTGAACACCTCCAGGGAGCGGCATCCACAAGTTCTCTGGGCAACCTGTTCCAGTGCCTCACCACCCTCATAAAGAATTTCTTCCCAGTATCTAATCCAAACTTACCCTCCCTCAGTTTAAGGCCATTTCCCCTTGTCCTATCACTACATGCCCTTGTGAAAAGTCCCTCTTCAGCTCTCTTGTAGCCCACTTTATGTACTGGAAGGTATTCCTGGAGCCTTCTCTCTTCAAGGCCCCAAGTCTCTCAGCCTCTCTTCACAGGAGAGGTGTTCCAGCCCTGTGATCAACTTAGTGGCTCTCCTCTGGACTTGCTCCAAGTCCAACATCTTTCTTGTGCTGGGGGCCCCAGAGCTGGATGCAGCACTCCAGATGGTGTCTCATAAGAGTGGAAAAAAAGGGGCAGAATCACCTCCATCCACCTGCTGACCACGCTGCTTTCAATGCAGCCCAGGATACAACTGGCCTTCTGGGCTGCCAGCACTCATTGTCAGCTCGTGCTGAACTTTTCATCCACCAGCAGCCCCCAGTCCTTCTCCTCAGAGCTGCTCATGATCTGTTAATCCCCCAACCTGTATTTATGCTTGGGACTGCCCCAATCCAGGTGCAGGACCTTGCATTTGACCTTGTTGGACTTCATAATGTTTGCACAGGCCCACCTCTCAAGCCTGTCCATGTCCCTCCAGATGGTATCCTTTCCCTACCGCACAACATGGCTTAGTGTCGTTTGGCAAACTTGCTGAGGGTTCACTCAATCCCACTGTCCATGTTGCTGGCAAAGATGTTAAACAATCCTGCAGGTCTTTACCTGTAGATGTAGGGAGACCAATGCATGGCTTTGTAACTGCATAAAACACAAGGGGTTTGAAATAGGAAGCAGGACCAAGAGCTGCCATCATATTCATGACCTGAATTTTTAGCATGAGATGCTTAGAGAAAAGTGAGGGAACTGTGCTGAGAAATCAAACTTGCCCAGTGTAAGCTATGTGATCAGAGACTACCTCAGGCCTCCAGACCAGCCGCATCATATGTAAGTCAGTAGCCCCATGCAGAAATTATCCCTTCACTTCCACCCAGAGAAAAATGCCCATGCCCACTATGGTCCCCATTCCATGGGGGACTAATACTGACTACACTGGGGTTCCTCTTCAAGGAGGTGGCCACTCCATTTTCTGTGGCTCTGCAGAGGATACAGAAGAGGGATCACTACAATGAGATCCTTGAAAGAGTAAGAGCCAAGTAAGGCTGTAAGAGTAAAGCCAAGTGTGCCCAGAGCACTAGGCACCTCAGGGAAACAGGCATTTCAACCCCATTTCTGGCTGGGCCTGTTAAAGTACTGGACTGTTTGTCCTGGTGGAAATTGAAGACATCAGTTTGGGTCAATGGTTCCCTCCTGGGGAGGTGATGGGTGCAGCTCAGTGCAGGCACTAGGCAGCAGCCTGGTCTCACCAAGGCTATGTTTGCTGCACAACCCATCAGGCAGCTGTTTGGGATCTAACAGACTGCAACTCCTGGCTTTCAGCAAGTCTGCTGCTGAAGATCAGAGGGAAAGATGAGAGGCCAAGGTAAAGTGGTCCCTACTCCTCAGTTTGTTGCAAATTATCCTGAAGAATGAGAGACTAGCAGAGAAATATTTAAAGTTTTTTAAAGCTGCACACAGGAACAAAAAAAAGTCATGGCCAGGACACATTAAAGAGGAACCAATCAAAACCTTTTTGCTGACACCTAAATATTTGCCTAGAAGGGTCTCAGTCATTACATGTGGCAATAATGAAATGCCAACATGATACTTTTCTGCAGCAAAGGCAGAAAAGGGTGGAAACTATCAGGGCCTTTTAATTTCTGGTAGAGCCTGCTGAGGGGGTTGGTGGGTTGGTACTGTTCAAAAGTGGGAGCAGCAGAGATTCTGGCCCTGAAAAGAAGAAACCAGCCTTGATGCCTGCAATGAGGTTACAGGACTGGTGAGCAACCAGGTGCTTCAGAAACATCAGGCTTGAAGACAGATACAAGCTGGCTTCTCGGAGAGGGGAGTTAACCACGACCTGGCAGTGATCCACTGGGCACAGGAGTCCTGGTTCTGGCCTGTTCCACTCATCTGATCCAAGCTCTGTACGTGGAGAGGTGCTCTGGAGGAAACAGGTCAGGAATAAGATCAGCTGTTGAACAATGCCAGTGTTCTAGTGCAAAATCTGCATTTTTATTAAAGACATATTTTGGAAGGCCCATTCAAAAATACATTGTGCTCAGTAAAAATTAACCATTTCCATGCTTATAATTAAGGTTACCACAGGATTTTTTTTCTCTTTTAGAATATTTACAGCAACAATAGAAATTGTACAGAAGTTAAGAATGGAATACATGCTCAAAAAAAATTTGGTAAGGTGTACCAACAACATGATACAAAGGGTTGTATACAAACACTTTACAAATGGTTTATTAACTTGCATGAAGTCATCCTTAAATATTCAACACATTTTAAAATCAATTTGTATTCCAGGATTAAAAAGGTTAACACCACAACATATCCCTTCCACAACAGAAAGCACGGTAGATTTAAAAGTTTGTGCGCTTTAGATTTCTAGTAGCTGTTAAAAAACATCAGAGAATCTTACACATAAATTTAGAAGTTTTGAAAGCTGCCTCCTCAGCCTGCTAATTTTGGAATAGTCTGTACTGGCAGATTGTGAAAAAAAAAAAACCAAAACAAACCAAAAGATTTTCCTAAAATTCATTGTTCCTTCTTTCTCTCAAATGACACAAATTTAAAATTCAGCATTTCACAGTGGAGATCTAAGCAGTCCTGGAAGTCCTTATCAGATTAACCAGATTTTAAAATGCCTGCATAGAATTTCCAACCAAATTATGGTTTCAGGGAAGATTTTAGCTTATTGTTCCATATAAACCAAATATAATGTTACTGCTTTCAGTTAGTCATATCCTTCAGTAGTACGAGTCTAAGATGTGCACTAGTAAAAAAAAAATAAGGAAAGTGAAGACAGTTACCTATGCTTAAAGTTTTGCCTTGCAACTAAACAGTTAAAAGCTCTGCCGTTGCATTTACATGTCAAGAGTTTACACCAAGAGGTTCATATTCTGTAGGAAAGTTGAATAGCGGCTTCCATCTTGTGCTATGAATATGCTTTAACGTTGCTAATGGAAAGCTCTATGACATGGAAAGCTACTTCACAACGAATTTCTACGCCTGTACAATTAAGATGCCACTTTGCATTTCTCAGAACGGATCCAGAGAAACTGCCCTGTGGAAGCAGAGACCTGGTGGAACGAAAAGCCTGGCAGGCAGCGTGTTTTGGCGGGGGCACAATGAGGTAAGGTATCTCACCCGGATGAAATGGAAAATTAAAATGAAGAAAATCCTGAGCAAGTCTAAGGATAGCTGTTTAAGTAAAACAGCAAACAGGGTGGAGTAGTAGATAAGGCCTCTAACTCCCTGAAAATCTGCACTAGAGAAACAACAAAGAACAAGGCAACCGCAATATTTGAGAATCACAAAGGGAAGGGCAAGGGAAGACTGCAAAGCAGTGCAAAGGATGGCACTGGAATTCTATAGGGAGAGCTCAGATGGCTTTGAGATTTCAGAAATATTTTAGATGAAGGCCCATCAATATTTTATTACTTGGTTGCTAACAGTACCTAGAAGAAGAATCTTTTTAGATGTCTCTTCAAAAGTTGGAGTCAATAAAAAGCTCAGAACAAACAAAACCCAGCCTTGACCACATTCTGCAAGAGAGAGGAGGTAGATTGACTTGCAGAGAAGACAAGAGATGTGCAGTCACTCTTAGGCTAAGAGACAAATTCCTTGTTCAGACTCAGGGCCATGTGTTAAAAGTCACTTTTTGCCTGGCTGCATATGTTGAGTTATGTTCTGAAAGAGCCTGAGAAGCAATCTGATTTGGTGGAATGAAAGCATCCAAACATAGTGGGGCTGGTCCTCTCACACCTCTCATGCATCTTCCACTTAGTGTGTCAAAAGACAATTTTTGCATCAAACAACTGGCTGCACACAAGGTCATAAATCTGCAACCAAAGTAGTACTCAGAGCAAGTAAAATTGAGACATAATACATCAGATTTACCTATGCTGTCTCACACAGTAGCTGTTAAGACAGTGTGCCAACAGAACAGATGACCTAACACAGTTTTTCTTTTAAAATTGAAAGAGGATCTCCTATAAAATTTGCTTTGCTTAATTTCCATGAAATTTGCTTCATGATCACAAAATGAGAAATCTGTTTCAGTACAACATCTGAACCAAATGATGTGCACAAGCCTTCACTTGCCTGATGAGTCTGAGCATTGATGCTGCTGTTTGATCTGCTTGAAAAAGGTGCCAACATCTAGAACTTCCAAGCTATGTTACATTAAAAGGGTTTACTCAAATCTCACCATTTTTAACAAAGCCCAGAAGCTAAATGGCTTTTCTCCTCATTCACTACAAACCCAGTTAATGAATGGTTAATATCATGACACCATTAGAAAGAGCTGTGTAGGGAAAGGCACCTGTTCTTAAATAGGGTCCTGATTTGAAGGTCATTTAAAAACAGGGCAGACCACCATTCCAACCATCTTCTGTGGCACTCCCATTTCAAATGGTGGGCCTACTTACATGAACGACAGCCTAGATGCATGGTTTGTGACACTACCCCATTGACAAATGTATTGTGTATGCTAGCTGGAACGGAAAAAATATTCCTTGCCACCCCACAATTTGCAGTATAATATATATGGCTATCCTTTTCCTACTCTTTGTGTGACTGGGATGCAAATGTTCTCCCAGCTCTACTCTGACAGTGTTCAAAATATACGGAATTGATTGCGTGCAAGTATTTTTGAAGCATGTCTCACCATCAAATCATTATAAGACGACAAAAAAATGAAACATGAGTGAAAACCCCAATACTTCCAGAGCACGGCTCCTCTCAAAAGTGGCTGGGTTTTGCCTTAGCTACCTAAATCACAACAGTGCTTTCAGAGCTGTATCATCTGTGTTCCCATTCTTACAGGTAGGTCTACAGCACTGAATTGTTGAGAATACATATTTTTTTTTCTCTGTGTGAACACAGGAGTCTGCTCAGCTAACAGCTACAGCGGCTTCTGATGAAAAAAAGGTTGGTATGTAGCTTTTAGACAAGTAAGATTCATCTGTTAAGAGACCTAACTGCAATGATAAGGAATAGCTAAAAGCCTACCACAGGCCATTGCTTCTTGAAGAGCCACTCCAGCCTTGCTCCCAGAAACAAGTTGGTGTAGCAGAGAGAAAGGTGACATCCTGAAAGACAACCTGAGGGTGTCTCATACATTTGGAAGTTTGAAGCCTGTTTTAATACTGATCTAAAAGAACAAGTATTGGCAAACAGAGTAGTGTTTGAGGAATGTTTTAGGAAGAAGAGACCAAATCTGGGATCACTGACTTCCTGCTAAGAACTCTGCCCGGTGCTCTGTCCTGGTGACCTCTCGGAGGAGCAATGAAGCTTGGACAGAAATAAGTGGAGCAAAAAGCATTAAAGAGCTCTAAGGGACTGTTCTCTGTGGTCAGGTCTGCTGAAAATAGATGTTGTTCTAGGTTAATACATTTACATGGCAGTTTAAAAGGACAATTTAGACACAAATACAATTTCAGTTAAGATGAGCCTAAGGTGCTTTTTTTTCCAGTTAAAAAGAGCTCAAGAGTTATAGCAAAACCAGACAAGTTTAGGCAGCTTGAGTTCTGCAAAATGACTCTAATTTCTGAAACTTAGTTTCTTTTCTATTCACATCATTAATGATGCCACAAGGCAAAACAATTGCCAAAGAATAAAATGTAGTTCAACTAAGTTTCTTTATACTAAGTAAATCTATAGAGCATGTAGCACAAGACTCACAGACCAGTGAAAAGGAAAGCTCACACTTACAAAATAGTTTGCTCTGTAATTCTCTTCCCTTTATTAAGCCAGCAAATCTCAGTCACTATAATAAGACTCCTTTGAAAGCCCCGACAAAATTACATTAGCAATATTCTAAATACTGGGAAGTTAGACCAAGTTAAAAATACACAATTCATCCCAGCACCAGCTGGCTGAGCTGCTGGAATTCCTTCCCAACAGAAGGAAGAAAATACTACATACATTCAACACAATTTAGTATTCAACTGAAATCTACTATGGTTTGTTGAACTGGAGAAGAAAATGCAGTATGAAGTAGAAACAACTTTCTGTAACTATGGGCCACCAAATACTTGAACATTCCTTAGGTCACCTTTGAAGATTTGCTAACTACTTTAAACAGCTATATGTACAGTCAGAGATTATCCCAATTTAACTTCATAGGTACTGAGAAAAAAACTCCTTTGGAAACATTTTTCCTTGCTAGAAATAAGAACAGCCACATACAGCCCAGTATCATCATCCCCAGCATGAAGCTCTTACCAGCAAGCTAAAAATCTTGCCGAGGCAAAAGGATACATATCCACGAAGCACAGAAGAGTCTACTCTGACCAGTTGCTGGGAAACAGAATCATCAAGCTTGGAAGAGACCTTCAGGATCATTTAGTCCAACTGTCAACCCAGCACCACCATAATCACCCTTAAATCATATTCCAGTGTGCCACGTCCAGACACCTCTGGAACACTTCCAGAGCCAGTAATACCTCCCTGGTCAACTTATTACAATGCCTAACCACTCTTTCAGTGATTTTCTTTATTTTCTTATATCTAATTTGAACCTCTCCTGGCACAACAGAAGGCCATTTCCTCTTGTCTTTTCACTTGAGACATGGGGGAAGAGGCCGACCCCCACTTGGCTACAAAATCCTTTTGGGTCATTGTACAGAGTGATGAGGTCCCCCCCGAGCCTCCTCTTCTCCAGACTAAACCACCCCAGTTCCATTGCCCTAAAAGAGACATTCAAACCACACTGCTTAGAGCCCCACTGTCTCTTGGACAGTGCTTTTGTGAGGGATTTCACTGGCATCAGCCCATTTCAAAGCAGGGCTAACCTAGCAGTGACCAAGCAGGGAATCTAAAAGAGATTGCTAAAGTATGCTGCTTAACTCCGACAGTGATGACTAGTAAATATCACAATGTCTTTCCTGGATGCCCACTGAACTTAGGAAAAAACTAATTAACCTTTCATGTCTACTGTATTTATATATACTATATATATGATATATTAATACAGTATATATCATATATAGAGAGATATCACATACTGTATATATCTACAGAAAAATCACATGCATATTTCTTGCAGGCAACTGAAAAAGAAGGAATTCGTATTTTCTAATTTTTCAAATTTACTAGACTGACTTTTCACCCTGGACAAACCCGATATGACATCCTTCCATACTATTCTTTCTGACAGATTTTTACAGTAGTGGTGCCGAATTTGCTGTTGTTAGAACTTTGGTATGACTGAAGAGGTACTGAACAGCATGTCCAGTTTTGCATTGCTATCCAAGTAGGAAGTTCAGCTCTTACTGCCTGGCTTCTTCTGTTAACTACATCTATGGCTAAATCATCAAATTTACATTCAGGTTAATCTCTTTTGGAAAAGACAATGTATTTGCAAGTTTAAGTGTCTTACAATGACAGCATCTAGAAAACAAACTGTGCTGCAGAGTAATGAGGAAGTTGAACTAATGTGTTTAAAAAAGGAAAGATTGTATTGTTCTGACACTACAGGCCTGGCTCTCCTCTTATTGCACAAAGTTTAGACTGGCATAACTCTTGACTCCTACTGGCTCACCTTTGATTGAATTTACAGGTAGCAACAGAGGAATCAGGGTGTGTATTTGCTACACTTGACATTCACCAAAGTAAAGGCAGTTTTAACTATGTTGTACAGGAGACTGGAACCCAAGATCTAGTGTTTTGCTGAGACTGGTAACTGAACTGGTTATGGGAGTATTTGGACAGTAAGACCTAAGGAGAAATTAAGCTGCATGGCAACCTTCTCCCTCAATATCCAAATATCAGATTTGTAGAATTAAATACATCCTGAAATATAATAAAAAGTGCAAGAGTAGTTTAAATTTTAATACAGTGTTTATCTTATTAATTAATAGATTGCTAAACAAGATGTAAAATACACATATGCATAAAAGCTTATACCATGATCTGCAGTGCCATGCTATACGTAAGTGTCGAAGTTTGCATTTCACTTGCAATTCATGCTATGTTTCTTTGGTTTTCACCCCTGCTATTAAGTGGAAGAGCACCTGCTTTTGCTTGTAGTCATGGGGCACTTTATTTCTTTAGAGGAAACAAAAATTTGGTACTGGGGCTCTGTGCTGTGGATGCAGATGCAGAAATCCCATTAATATTACTAGGAAAGCTAAGGACACAGGGGAGAACATACCACATTTAGATTACTGTACAGTTCTGCAGTCTCTTACATTTAGCCAATACTTCCAACAAAATAGCCCATAATAAAGCTTGGAATTGAATGTTGTCTTTTGTTTGTTACCAATAATGCCTACAATACTGGGCTCTCGTAGCCAAGCAAGATTCATACTGTTACAGTCACATTTATATCCACATTCAACTTCCTTTTATTAGAAGTATAATACTGCACTTTATATCACAAATGTATAAAAAATATGGCAGATAGTGTCATAACAATACTTTTCTTTTAAATGAGTATATTTAAAAAACAGACAGTTATTTTCCATTTATATATATATTTATATATAGAATAAAATACTCCTGATGCAATATATAAATGTTACTGTTAGTTTTTTATAGAAACTACTGTAGCTGTTGCACTGCTTCACAATGTTTCAAACAGCTCAAAATAACTTTACATTATAACATAAAAGATATGATTATAACAGTACGATATTAGGTCATCATAAATAAATATTACAAATCCTATCAAATATGGAAATTTAAAAAACAAATTTAAGACATACAATTTAACTTTAAACCCTTAACAGGGATACACTTTTATCACATAAACCCCACTGTTTTAACTAGGCAGCAAAAAATGTAGTAAGGGCATAGGTCTAGACATGAATGTTTTCACCCTTATAAGTGCCAATACATACCAGAAGTCTCCCAGCTTTCAGAGAGAGATGTGCACTAAGCTGGAATGTAAATGAGAGAAAATGGCAATGCATCTTCTCCCTGACCTGCACACTCTGTCTGGCATCCAGCGACATTTCTGATGACTGGTAATTCGTAGTTCAACTTGTTTTACTGTATAATCCCTGACTCTCTCCGTGGTGCCAAACGGCATAGCTCCACATGTACATATTGCACACCTTTATAAAGCTGAAAATGCAGTCTTACCATCACCAGAACCACCACCACTCCCCTATGCTGATCTCCACCCGAACTGGCCTATTCTCTGGAGTGCAATTACAAGGCTGTCTCTTTTAAGTCATTCAGGTTTGGCATTCGCGACCGGTTTGTCCGGGTGTATGTGTGCCCGTTCTGTCCGCTCTTGGAAGGCAGCTGATCGGAGTAGGGAGGCCCATCACTCACGCTCCTGTTCACGGGGGAGACGTGCCAGGTGGGTTCCAGCTGGCTGGGGATCTGCAGCGTTGGCCGGCTTTTGGGCTGAGCCTCCTGTCGCACGTTGCTGCTGCCGCTGCTGGAGCTCTGACTCATGGGGTGAATGCGCACTTCAGAAAAAGAAGCTTTGGCTGGCTGACTTGGTAAGGGCTGGAAGCGGGGCTCAGCAGGGACAGGGTGGTTTGAAGAGAGGTGTAAGAGCTTTCGAAGAGATTTTAATGGCTGGCTCTGAAAGACACACAGAAAAGCACTTGACCTTCTGCTCTCCATCATATCAGAATTCCTATAACAAGACTGTCATAACCTAAACTGAACATCTTGAACTTCAAAGGACTTTTAATTTGTATTCATTTTGTATATTTCATTACAAGCTATAACTACACACCTGAGAAAATGTCTTCTCATCATGATTCAATCTACTAGCTACCTGACAAGATGGAACCTTTTTTACATCAGAAAAAAGTTGCTCCCATCAGTTATTTCATCCTTGTTTCCTTTGAAAATGCAGGCATAGACAATTGCATGAGCTGCCCATCTGTCACTTCTCTAGCTA
Organism: Cephalopterus ornatus; assembly: GCA_013396775.1. Lineage (NCBI taxonomy): Eukaryota > Metazoa > Chordata > Aves > Passeriformes > Cotingidae > Cephalopterus > Cephalopterus ornatus. Next base: position 141,882 of record VZRE01001844.1, read on the forward strand.
TTAGCTTTAGAACCTTAGCCACATTTTGTGAGGCACAGCTATCAGAAATACAAAGTTCTTAAAAAATTTGTGAACATCAATTAGGGGTTAGAGAGAGTCTCGAGTAATCATCTGCACCGAAACAAGGTCTGCCAGAACTCTGCAGTGCCATATTTTGCTTACTGACAGCTGAGAGATAAGCAGCTCTGGTCTCTCACAGCTTCTTTAACTGGTGCGCAGGTTGAAGGAAAATGGAGATATTGAGTTACTGAACATGGGTAACAGGAGCCTAGGGAAGCCTGAGTACACAAAGTGGTATGAAAACAGCCTCACTAAATTCCATGGCTCACAGAGCAACTTGTTTCTTCAAATGCTGCAGCCGCAACAAACCCTCTTTTCCAGTTCTCAATGTGATGGCAACAGAGCATGGCACTGAAGCTCCTTCCCAAACCCTGTCCCCCAAGCTGGTTTTAGAACTGGAGAAAATAAAGTTGCATTACTGCAGTTCTGTGCTCCAAAAATGAAGCCTGCTTAAACTGCAGTCTGTGCCAGCCACACCATGGTGTGGTCTCGCGGCTCTGGTGACCACACCAAGTATCAAACTGTGCCTTGTGGCAGCGTGGCCTCAGGATTCACCATTCCTTACAGAGCTCTCTGGAGGGCTTTGGTACAGCATTGCATTGCACCCACAGATGTGCACTGAAACACTCCTTGCCTCTAATACAAAAACATAACAATATTTTGAAGGGCTCAAAGAGTGACACAGGGACATTTAGTCTCTCTTCTCCTTGTCATTCATATCTAGATTTTCAAAAAATTATGCAGGACCACAGGCATATGAGTTTTTATGTTCAATGAGCAGGGAATGAGAAGTCTGGGAAATAATGTCAAATGCAATTTTTCTATTCACCAGAGAAAAAGCTTTCAAGATACCTCACTGATACTAAAATACAGGGAATTGATAATGCCACTTACATGAGGCTGGATTTCTGTCATCTTCTCAGGATGCCAATCCTTCTGCCTGCTGCTCTGGTGATTAGAAGAATGAATGGCTTTCTGTAATGCCAAGAGATCCTGACCATCAGTGTTAGGCATCTGCAACAAAATATTAAATACTGGTCTCCTAATATATTCTTAAGAATAGCTGTAAATAATTTCCCACAGTTAATTACAGAACACAAGTGAAGGCCGTCACTGCAGCAGAATTGCAATGACCTTTCAATAATTTTCCCCATAGTAAGAGCAAGTGGCTGTGGATATCATGCAGATTCGCTCTACCCTTAGCCCTTAAAGCATTCACATGCTGTTAGTGTTATTTGCTGTAAGAGAGAGCAGTTAAACAAGGCCTTAAAATTAAAAAAAAAAATATATTGTTGATCCTCATCTTCATTTAAAAAGCATTCCATACTGCAGTTAAGACCATGGATCAGTTCTATAAATTTGTTCCTGAGTGAAGCAAATCAAAGTCTCTCTAAAGTGATGTCTTGATTGATTTTGCCATCACAAAGCAAAGAGCTTTTTCTTTTCCTGTCTTTCTTCTCCTCCACAAATATCCCAAACTAAAGCAAAAATTAGGAAACAGCCCTGGGTGAAATTTTATGGCAGAAGGATAATCTAAAACTTAGATGCAGATTTTTATCTTATTTCAAGAATATTAAGCAAAAAAACCAGTCAATATTTTTAAGGCAAGCTGCCCTTTATCATGAAGAATCAAGACAAACAAAAATATAAGACACATGAGCTAAAATTTCTTTTTCAGATAGTCCATTGTTAGTATCTGACTGATTAAATTTATATATAAATAGCAGTTTTTATAAAAATATGTATTTATGATAAAGCTATAAACCAAACCAGGTTAATTTTTTTCCTGATTGAAACAGAATGAGACAGTTTATTTTTAAACATTCACAATTTCACAACTATTTCACAACTATTTTCCTTCTTTAGTCTTACTCCCAGGGCTCATTCTCTCTGGAACTGTGTATGTTACATTCTCAGTATATCAAATACTATAAAAAATTTTTTTAGGCACAGCCTATTTCAACAGAACTGCCAATTTTACTTAAATTTATTGAACTGGCCCAAGATACTTAACTGGCATGAAGAGGAAGTGACACCATGAAAATAAACCACATGCTGCTGTAGTCAGTAAAACAAATTTACTGGAGCATTTTGCAGTGCTACTGTACTTAAAAATTAATACCATGGGTAGAGTGACTACAGGAAGCTTTTTCAAAGAAGAACTATGCTTTAAATTATTCTTTGAATTAAAAAGAGGAAAGAGGGATTTCTTGATGCTTGGATTCTCCCCGTTGGTTGAGTCTGTCTGCAATATAAGATACAAAAACTAAATGCATAGTATTTAAATTCAAGAGATCTGCCCTTACTCTATTAATCCTTTTTCTTTCCTTTTTTTTTTTTTTTTTTTTACTTCCAACAATAGATGTTATAAAGCCTATAATTTTCTTTGGGAAAATACATCAGTGATTGAACAAAAAAGCCTATGGAACAAATTCAAGGAACTCAATGCATAGAAAGCATGTAAAAAAAGATCAGTACACCTCTTCTTATTTCCATGTTCATTAGGAATGCAAAGTGTGTTTCAAAGCCTTTTGGAAACAATTGGTAGGTCTTTTTGACTTTACTGAGCTTTGGATTCAATCCTGTAACTCTGGCAATCATTTGTACTTATGATAATGACCTAAAGCAGTGTGACATTTCTTATTTTTATATAAAGAAAATATCAAAGATAGACTAACAATAATAGCAACTAGTTTCAGAATGAGCAGCTGATAGTTACTCTAGAAAAAATAGAAGTATTCTATTTTTAAATTGCAGAAAGATTTAGGGCTCCAAGATGAATTATTTCAGTTCTATCATAAATATGCCATTAACAACTTCATCTATAACTGCAAGGACTCTGGCTGTTTTATTTTAATTTCTCTAGCACAACCAAAGATCACATCAGTGGATTCACAAACAGCAAACAGAACTATAAGGTATCCTGCCTGTCATAAGAAAACTTTATAATGCAATAGAATTACTATATGACTAAACAGAATGATGGGTGCACTACCAAAAGCAAGGGGTTTCAAACAGCTTTCTCAGCTTCTAGATTCCATCCAAGTTAATGAAAGAAAGTAAAAAATTAGCATAGCTTAGGTTTAGGAACTTTATGGTCAGAAGATCTTCCTGTTTCAAATTCATTGAATTAAAAAGGAGTGAAAACATTGCTAAGAGAAATGCTCACCTGCAACAATTTTTTCCAAAGAGTAATTTCTTCAGACCGATAGCTTGAAATTTGTGCCAAAATCTGCAAAACTCAGGCTCCTCTGAAGATAGTGCCTACTGACACTGCACAACCCTCATGGATATGAAATTGTTTGATGGCAGAGGACAGAAAAAACTGTGACTCTAGAAATCCTCAAAAACTTTTACTATGTTACTAAAAGACTTCAAAAAAGATGCAAAGGAGAATGGATAAGAACAGCTCTGCAAAAACAACATTGCAAAGAATTCCCCTAACAGGCAGTAACAATTATTATCCCATGAGGTACTGCACCTGGAGAACTCTAGGGAGAATGATTCATGGGAACAACTCTGCAGGAGGAAGCGTCAGGAACTGGGATCAGTTCTGGGCTATTAGTTATTTTGAGGATGACGTTACTAAGAAGATGCCTTGAATCCAATTTCAGATGTCTTTTATGACTCCTATGATGATCACCAGCAAAATGAGACTTGCCAAAGGATATCAGAAGTAAATCGTAGCTATGATGTGCTTCCCAGCACTGTGACAGTCCTCAGGTTTAGTTTACTATTTGCTGCAGAAAGTCTGCGTTTGAGTAAATAACTGATATTTCATACTTCTAGGACACTATATTTTAACCTTCAAAAAAACCCCTTGGGTAGTCACAAGCTGACTTTTAATATGAAATCATAGAACACATTATTCATGTAGTTGAAGAGGTAATATTACAGTGCTGTTAACAGCTTTTAGTGCTGAAGTCAAACTTGGTGCTGAACTGAAGGCAGTAATTTTTTTTTGTGCTGGAAGATCCTAAAGAACATCCCAATGTTTGTCAGGTATATGACTTCAACTAACAGATGAAGAAGAATAAAGAACAGTGTCTGAACCAGACACTTGTACACACATCAGTGGTACAGTCTGTCCCTGGATACTGTCTTGTTAATCAGCTCCAAGTAAAAATGAAAAGAGGTCTCTGGTTGGATCAAAAAATCAAGTTGATCTCAGTGAGTTTCTAGTTAAGGATGAGAGAGTTGCATCACTACCTTATTTCACTAATTTATTCATCTTCTGTAAGAAACCAGCTTTCAGTAGCAAACATACTTTTCCCTTATGCAAAACCTCTCTCTCCCTCCCCGTTCCCCTCTACCCCCCTTCTAAAGAGTGAGAAGAAACAGGAGTAAGGATTATGTATAAATCTGTCCTATTTTGTAATCAGCGATGGCTTTGGTAGCTACAGATCACGGTGCTTTTGATTTAGGTGTTTTGTAAAGTGCCAGATTTTGAGATGCAACACAATCCAGTCTATATTTCCTTCACACAGTTTAATCCGGAAGTAGCTGATACACCATCTATCAGCTGAGCTATTAGTGTTCCCTGCCACCATGTCTGAATGGCTGGAACCAGAGTAGACTATAACAGTGCAAATTTAACACCTTTTTTTTTTTTTTTTCAAATGCATCACTGGAATCAATGACATCAAATAATCCCAGAGCTATAATCGAGACATTTTGTTCAGTTGCATGATACAAATGATTATATTTGAACTGCGTACAGGTATGAGGATGAACAAGTTCAGAAGGAGAGGTAGTTGCCATTGCTTTAAATCCTGTCCAGCAGGAAGGTGAGATGCTTTTTGAGTGCTAGTTAATACACATATGCATATGTTCCACACAGTTCAAAGAAACTTTAAAAAAACCCCCAAAACCTGGTAACCAATCCTCTCTCCCACTTCTCAACAGATCAGCCCTCCACCGACACTCAGTCACACCACCTCACTCCTTACTCCCCTTTGCCAGGAGTGAGCATGGTTTACTCCATTCTGAGAATCTTCAAAACTATAACTGCATTTACCCTTATAGAAACATCACAATTTTATGCAAATAAAATTCAAAATGTTTTACTGTTTCCAGAAGTGTCATTTGAGAATGAAATTATGTTTAGGTTACTTCAGTTCTTATGGAGACTACAAAACTTTGTGAGGTATCAATATATCACTTTTCTCTGATAAAAGAAAGTTCCTTCTCCCTCCCAAAAAGAATATGAAAATGTAAAAATGTATAAGAGACAACAAAGACTTATACTGAATAACAAAAGCCACAATCCATTCCCTCAACAAAACATAAAACATTAAGAATGGTTAAGATACATCATCCTTATTCCAGTCATGGGATGCAGCAAGAAGATGGAGGCTGTAACCAAGACACTCATATGAAAAAGACTAGAAGGAATTCTCATTTATAACAGTCTGATTTCCTCCAAATGGGTGCCTGAAATCATTCAAGCTCTGAGGAGACACAACAATGCATTTACTATTCTTGGATTGGTATCACCAGATCCTGCAAAAAGAATTTGTCGCAACATCAGCTTAAAACTTGCATCAAAACTGGCTCTCAAAGGGTCTGAATGAAAACAAAGATGCACAGGACTAGTAAGTGAAGAAATATTTGAAAAGGCAGAAAAATCAACCCTGAACAGGAGAGGAGTTTCATTTTCATACAGTGATGAGAGAAAATAAAAGAAGAAATAGATATACACGAGCATAAATACAGTAAAGGTACGGTACTAATCTAGCATATTAAAATGGTGTAATTCAAAACCAATTTGTAATTCAAATATAACTTCTTTTATTAGAAATGCTGCATACTTACAGTTTGAGATTTCTTCTTTTTCTTTTTTATTGCCCTGAAAAAACCTTGCTTTTCTTTCTCCTTGAGCTGTTCTGAGTTAAGGTTTTCAGGACTTTTCCTAAATATGAAATAAGGTATTGTAAGAGAGATTTTATTTTGGTATTTACTTTGTAAATTCTGTGTAATACTGAGATCTGATGCCAAAGAATGGATATTATTGAATTAAGTAAAAAGATTCTTAATGTTTTAGCATTCATTGGTTCCAGGGTTACTATACAAATACCAGATAGTCTTATTAAATGGGATAGGAGGTACACAGTGTTAGGGGAAAATGATTAGTTTAAACCAATGAATAGTTATTTAGGGAAAAGGAAAGCATGCGTGCCTTCTTTTAAGACAGAACTTAATACTCAAACCAAAATATCACACACGAGGTCTTTTAGAAAAATGAAAAGCGTATCTGAGAGAACATACAAATGGTGATGAGGTTTAAAAGCACAGATTCAGTTTATCCACTCCTTGCTGGAAAACCAGGAGTTGCAAAATTCGCCAGACGGAACCGCTTTGCTGACCAAAGTTATCATCGGGGAAGCTGGGGAACTACTGTTGTCCATTTCAACTTAAAAACTTCAGTTATTTTGTTATGCATGGGTGAGACAGTGCTGGCAAAAGGAGGTGACCCAAAAATGGAACAGGTGACTTGCCTGAAGACTGAATTTCCGCCTTTTACATGTCTGAAGTAACTACAGCTGACAAATAACATGTTACTTTCAGAATACACAGTAAACCATGTATTGTAAAGTACTGATACAGGGTAAAAAGATGGTTTAAAAAGGACATTGGTGAGACATAACGGAATGCAGTTCTAGTGTCCTTTAAAATAGCTTGAAAATTGAAAATGGTACAGGAAAGCGTCACAGAAATAATTTCAGAGATAGAAAGAATGACCTACATATAAAAAGTCAGAGATTTCCATCTCTTTAGTGTGTTTAGAAACACAGCCAAACCAACCCAAATATTTAGTTTGCTTGTCTGATGCACAAGTACTTATTCAAGAAGAAATTAGAGAATACTAGAAAGATCTTCAGACTAAAGGGCAAAGATATAACAAGAACAAGTGGGTGGATGATGAAGCCAGAGAAGTAATAATAGAAATAAGGCACTGATTTTCACAATAAGCATCATTAACTGCCAGAACAAACTCTTCAGTGAAGTAGATTTCCCATCTTTGACATTTCAAATCAGGATCTCATACTCTTCTGGGAGATATTAGTCAGGTGTGCCTCTGGGCCTGGACCCCAGAGACCGGACAACATTTAATAGCAACTAACATACAGAAAATCATGCTGGGTGATTTAATAGTCCCTATTCACTTCTAAGTTGTATGAAAACAAAAAGGAAATTATTCCATTGTCTTGATGGAAAGCCTAAAGGAAAGCCACAGTTTTAAGGACTCTGGATGACGAAAAGGAGCAGCTTTTCCGGGAGTAACTGTGATGTAGGAACACTTAGCTCTCTACTATAGTTGTCACTGGCTTCTAATTCTGGCTTTAAATGCTATGTTATCAGCTGGTGATTCAGCTGTTACTACATGCCAAGCTGATTTTTTTTTTTCCTAAGCAACTGTGAAACACATAACTGGGGTAGAAATCACTGGAGTCATCTTCCTTATCAATAAAATTCTCTTCACTCTGGTAGCTGGTTTGACCAGCTCCTCAATTTCTACACAAAACCACCTCAAGCTCAAAATGTTACCTGGTTCTAAATATATATGCATGCAGTGTTTAAATGCTGGATAAAGTGCAACTGTTGATTAAGAGAATGGTCTTAGTGGAAAGATTCATAGGCAGGGAGTATGGCGGAAATTCTCCTAATTCAGATTTTTTTGGAACTTACATCTGGATTCAAGAAACACTTTCAGAGGCATGACAACATAGATTCAATGTGAACACTGCAACACTACAGGAAAAAATCTCTAGTTTAATATCATGATTATAACACATATTTTAAATATGCTGAATTGCCAGGGATTCTTGTTGCTGTCATGTCCCTGTATTTGGTACTACTGCGTAACAGATGTAAGGCACTCTTGTATTAGTCACTTAGAGCACCAAGAGTAAAGACTACTGACAGCTTCACAGATTCACTGAACTCATGAGACTGACTAAACACCGACAAAACACCGATTGAATTATTTACTCAGTGATTTTTACTTCATTTGTTAGAAAAGCTGGAGGAAACTATGCACTCCAAGTATCCTTCTTGTATTCAGAATGTCATGTAAATGTGCCTCAGAACCTTCTAAGCCTTTCCCCAAAGGAGTTACTGTGCATCCACATCTACAAAGATATCCCAAACCATAGCCCCAGTACAAATTACCAACCCAATGATGGTGTTGTCCGCTGAGGAACCAGAGTCAGATCATAAGCAAATTCCCAGGAGGTTACTCTACATTGTCCTTTAAAATTTTTCAATGTCTTGCTATGACTTTTCTGTTCCAAAGTCTATTCCAAAATGGAGATGCTATCTTAAAAGGTGAAGTTAATCTTCAGAGTGCAGCTTGGAACATTTTTTGCCATACTTGTAGATAGAGATTCACTCAAGTGTAATTCTTTTCTCTGGCCCAGTGAACCTGGATAAGAAAACTGCTCTCTACAGCAGTTGAGCAGAAAGGAGAGAAATGAAATTCTGCACCATCATTTCCTCTTTATGACTACAGTGACCAGAGTAGGAAAATAAAGGGCTGAGAACTCTGCTCATTTTCAATTGCTGCTTACCCAAAAGCCAGTGGCTTTATACTGACTGGTTTATGTCATTAACTCCTATGACTCATATTGCAGTACAGTTGTCTGAAAAAGCATTGACCTTGAAAAGCAACTGCTTCAAAACACATGCTCATTATGTGAAGAGAGTGAACATATATAGCATTATAGCAGGAAGCTTCAACACCAGGATTCTGTACTAAGTAAAAATAGAGCAGAACATTTTGATCGATGATGAAACAGTGGTATATTTTAGGCATGCCAAAAAATGATTTTTAGATAGTGGACAGTACAGGAAAAAAATAGGATTATCAGAAAAAAATCTGTATGGTATGGTCGAGCTGGTCAACACTAAACTCTTACAACATACTGCAAGTATCTTGGCATTTTGCATAAAGCTTCAGCTCTTGAAAGCATACATTTACACCAGAATCTGTGCTGTTTTACCAGCAAGTAGAGACTAGCCCTAGATAAGAGACCCCACTCAGAGATCTCATTTGCAAGAAGAAACCAAAGGCAAAATGTCCTGTGCTTTGTTATTTTATCGTTGTGTACCTTTTGCATGCTTAGGACATATAATGTAGAACACATTGGTTATTCTGGTCTGAGACGTGGAAAAAGCATAGGTATAAACCAAAATTCTGTGATTATCAGTCTTATTTATTGCCCCTGGCAGGAAAGGTATCCAGCTTCATGCAGGTACAATGAGGTGTAGCAGCGAACATGCACGTGGCAAGCAAGCTGATGTGCTTTCATATTAACTAAAAAGAGTAAATAGGAAGCATGTTGCATTCATGCTGCCATAGAAGGAGTTGTATTGCAGACAGCTCTTTTTGGGAGGCAATTCGTCATGCTTATTTTAGCTATTTTTCAGCAACTCTGATCTCAGGCAGCCTGGCTTGGAAACCCTCTAACTGCCAGCGTAGTGCTCCCTTTGCTGACCCAATCATAATAACATGAGTAAGGTTTTTGTCTATTGGAGGAGTTACTGAAATACCTAAACTTTTATTTGAAAGATAAATGAACAAACACTAATTCTTCACGTTGGCTTTTAGTTTTGCTTAAAGTGAGACCCTTAAGGGACAGTTACAGAGTTACCATTTAGCGAAGGTAAGATAATGTCAGAAACTAATGAAGTAATCCAAATGGACAGTTTAAGGTAAGAATGTCAATCCCACAAGCTGAAGTCCACAGTAAAACTTCTTGGTCTAAAAGTCTTGCACTGGAAGCTTAAAAATCAAAGATCAAATCTGAACTTTGTTTGGAGCTGCAATTTTTTATTTTTCGTGTGGAAAAGGAGGATTTACTAACTGGAATATACCCCAGATCTACTATCTCATATACATAATATCATTCAGAATTCGCAATTTCCTGATATTTTTTACAAATTCAATAAAAGAACTGGAAAGTATTTACAATGCAGCAACAGTCATACTGCAGACACAGCTGAACAATATTTAAACTAACTTGCTCAGATATTGGTAATCTTCTAATTTCAGGAACAGTAAGTGTGACTACATTGTTACACTGATACTGAGACAGTGATTTAACAGTCAGTCATGTCCTGTTTACAAAATACTGTGTTGTTTTGGAATCTTGAAACTTAAAAGTGGGTAGTTTTAAGCCTTCGACTCTCCTAAGAGTGAGATGTTCTTTCTTTTTTTTTTTTCTCTTTTCTTGAATGACAAGAGAGTTTGTGTGTGTTTATATATATTATATACATATAAAAATAATAATATTTTTATATATATATCTTCTCTTTTTTATTAGTTTGCAGGTAGGTATGACAAGCTGTCATACCTAGACTACATTTGTATGGACATGAAAGATCTAAAAAAAAACAACTTTCCAAAAGCCCCCAAATATCTTGTAAGCAATCAATGCAAACATTTCCAATATGATGTGAGATAGAGTACTCCATGCTGGAATTTATTCTAAATAGATATTTGGAACTATGACAATGGTAAATATAATTCAGGGCAATGTTCTGGCACACTGGCAGAACACAATTAAGCGTCTTGCCTGTACCTGCTGATTTTGCTCAGCGCAGGACAAAGCTCGTACAAGTGAAAGCGAATAAAACATCTACTCTTGTATACCAAAAAGAAAAAAATTGAGCAAGTTAAAGGTCCTTCACAGGAAATTAAACTCTGGCAAAGAAAAGATTTTCTAGAAGGATGAAAAATTTGCCTTTTTTCAAATTAAGTTGTCTAAAGTTCAGAAATGATCTAGTAATTTAAGAGTAAAATCTGATGACAAAAGTCGAGTTTATAACATCTTTATTTTAAAAGGCAGGACAGTGGGGACAAAGCAAAGAAATGCACACAAAGACAAGGGAACATCTGTGACAATTCAGTCTAGCAAACATTCACAGAATCTTTGACAGAAGAAAGGCAACACAGAGCAATACTATGAGAGAAGCAATATTTTACAGTAGTGGCAAGTCCAGGTGGAATACATGTCACTCATAATTAGACACGAATTGTCATGTACCAGTTATGTATGTCAGTCAAACATCAAATATTTACTTCATCATAAAATTGATGTAAGCAGAATCACATTCCATTAGAGCTTTAAACATTTTCATAAGCATTTACATAACTTCTATACAGAAAATTAAGTAGAGGAACATAGACTCTACACCACTCAGGAATCTGATTAAGCTGCATTTATGGCAAGAACAATTTTGCAACAAGATTAGACCATTGCCAGGACAACTTGAACAGAATTAACATGTAGAGCTGGGCAGGAAACATCTTGGGAAAATAGGGAGTAGGAAAAGCAAAGAGAAAGAGAAGCATATGCCAAAATAGCAGTAACTTGGTGTTGCAGGTACTGCTATTCCTCCCATTTCATAAGAAGAAATGTTTATCCTTCTATGGGTTCTTCTCTCAAAGGAGCTGTTCCACTTCGTGAAAATATTTGAGTACATTAATTGGATCAAGGACTTAAATCTAACTGTCTCAGGGTTAATCAAAGGCCTTATTCACTAGGCCATATTCAGTACCTCTGTAGTCCTTTCACTATTTTAACAAGGTGAAACAGCTTCAAGAGAACATATTGAGGGAACCAAACAATGTGTTCCAGAATAACCTCTAACTTCTGGTTCAGGGCATTCACTTGTTAGATCTAAGCTCTTGGTTCAAGCCTCTGGTTTAAATAATGAAGAACAAAGGCCCTGCGCTCAAGTTCCCTGTATTCCAAAAAAAAAAAAGCTGACTCCAGAATATTTGTTATTTTGAGAGTATCTCTGGGTTTGACTGGCAATTCCATCCTGGAGTTGAAGAATCTTCACAATAAAAGTTAGTAGATGTTCCTTTGAAAAGTTTTGGCTTTGATAATTTTTCATCATAAATGAAAAAAAAAACCTTTGTAAAAGAAATTCCCAACCAGCTCTAATAACATATGCTATTATTTCAGTTCAGAGTTAAAATAACATTACATGTTTCTTTGCAGTCAAGGCAATATATTGCTGAATGATATATAAAGCAAAACAAGATTCCAGTTGTCTTTTGCTATGTGCAAGATAGAAAGATCCAGATACGAAGGACAACAAAATATGTAAAAGGATTCAACAGTAGGAATAAATACCTTCTTTAGCCACATAAGTCACAATATAAGTACCACCTTTTTACACAAATGATTGGTTTCCTCAGTTAACTTCCACAAAATGGATGTAGGTGGAGCTACTGAAGGACAGGAAGCAGACTCTAGTGAATCAGAGCAGGTGACAAAGGTTCTGGAGTAAACATCTTCTATTACTGACACAGGTATATAACCTCAACACAAGCTGAAATAACAACTAGCCACCATCCCCCAACCCCCCACCCCCTTTCTATTTTAAGCACATAATCCACAGGTTGTTCGTGTGAAAACACATTAACTCAACAAACCACTGAAACAGTTCTTTGATAGCATGACTTTATCGCACTTTCAGAGAGAAGTGTTTCAGAGAGTGGTATGAAGCATAGTTGAACCATGCAAGTGTACACAGTCATTCCTCCCACCAATCCTTTGAAGCTCCATTTGCTTATTTTTATTCAGTTATGCTTTACTGCGATTAAACGAAGTAGAAGATTAAGAGTATTTTAGAGCCAAACAGCTCTCAGAGAAACAAAATCAAGGTATTTCCCTTTAAGTCCTGCAAAGCTATGCATATGCAGTCATTTTATTAGCATAATTATTGTTAAGTGTTTTACTTTATATAATGGAGCCATGTGATGCTTTTAATCCTTTAAAATCAATATACACCATTAAGATGTCGCTTAGTCCATTTTCCCCATAGAATGTATTCATTTCCTTCTGTGGTGCGGAAACAAAAAGGGCAGTGGTCCCCATTGTAGGGTGAAAATATTCATTAATACAGTCCTATCGTATATATGGAAACATGCACTTTGATATTTTTTCCATTTGTATGACAGTTCATGCGTCTGGAACCCACAGGTTTCTATCCATACTATATGCACACAAGCACACTTTGTACTATCTTTAACTGAAGATTAATAGTGGAAAAAAATTGTGAAAGACAAAAGTGTATTTAATGCACTCATGTTATGGTGTAATGAAGTATTTCTTGCTGCTCAAAAGGGGACAGAAAACATGCCATGCTATGCCAGTATAGTTGGAAGAAGCAACTCAGCACACAGACAACTGCAAATCTAAAGGAAAGCGTGGGGGTTTTTTTCCTCCCGTTAAAAGCCCCTTTTTTTCCCCTTCCATTCTCTACATCTGTTTAAATAACTCACCAGGTATCAAAGGTGGTTTGTCTCTTTGAGTGGTTTGCCACCGTGCTGCTGTCTGCTGGTAACACAGAGGCTCTGTTTGACACATTGTTTTCTATGTACGTACTCTCTGGACGTGGAGATGGAACTGAACAGAAAAACAGCAAACAATGTACGCTGAGCTCTGCCAAAAATCCCAGCCCACAGCTCTCTGCTTCCTCTCTCCCTCTTACAGGAACAAGAGCGTGAAGACACAGTAGCACTTCAGGTACAATTGAAAAAAAAGCTGTCATTCTGTGATAGTTGCAAGGTAATATTAGTTGTAAGATGAGACCACCCTGAAAAAATTACTTTGGATTTTAAGGCAACTAAGAATAAGAGATAATGGACTAAAAATTAAAGTATCAAAATCAGATATTATTATCAGATATATATTTTTCAAACAGACATACTGTGGTTTTGAAAATACACTGTATGTACTCAGCACATAAATTTATTAGAATTATGAGTACCACCAGAAATGCCTGCATTGGATTAAAAATTGATCAGACACTAGTTGCAGCACTGATGCAGCATCACATTACACTGTCTATCAAAACTGAATCTGTAAGTTTTTGTTCAAGCTGTAGTACAAAAGTACATGCTAATAACCTTTGTATTAAGACACTACTTAAGAATTACATAAATATGAATTTACTTTTTTTCACAGTTACTTGTACATATTATTATCACTGGTTTTGCATGTAATATTATCAAACTATTATTTAAATATAGTACCATTTTTCCAAAGCAGTAATTTAGTCTGTTTAAAATGTATTTGCTTGATAGATCTAGTTAAAGAGGAAAAACCTCTAGTTTATAAAAAGGAATTGAATAAATCCCAGACCTAGAGTTTTCTTAGCATATGACTTATGTAAAGTCGTTCTTCTTTCGAACTTTTGTTTCACTATGTATAAAAAACCCAGAAGGATAATCCATGTCCAATTTTAGGAGTGTTAGAAGGATTAATAAAAGCAATTCAGGATTGAGGATTCTTAAAGATTCTCTGATGCATGTGTGACAAAAGCTTACACTCAAAACAGTATGAGCTTTAATATTGCTCACAGGTTTTAATATTGCAATTGGACACTTGCAAGGATTGTCACAGATTTTAACATGTCTAGATCAGGTCATCAGCCAACTGGTCAACCTGAGGAGGATCAGAGAGAGATTTGTGACTCTACTTAAGGTTATTAGGTGACTCATAATCGAATTTCAGCTGATTGGGGCTTCTTTAGGTTCAGGGGAGTCCCACAAGTCTCCTAATACTTGCAGGACAGTAATTAGCTTCTTATTATCTTTTTCAAAACAATTACCCAGGTTTAGCCATGAGGCAGCTGCTCAGAAATTGCCATCTTTTGTGTGCCACAACAGAAGAGTACCTATTTTTCTGAGTGTGTATACAGACACACACTCATGCACGCATATATGTATGTATATATATACATTTATATGCACATGCACAACCCCGTTTTATTATTTATTTATTCTGAACTGGAATTATGTAAATGTGCTTTTGCTTGTAGTTGTTCATGTTAACCCTCTGTATCCCTTTCTACTACTTGATTCACATTCCATACTAAAATTCTTGATTAAATTTGAAAGATCCACGATAAAATTACCTCTGTAAAAGCTGCCAACTCTTCTCGGAACAGGGTCATTATACAGAATTCTATTTTCCTTAGTAGATGCTCCATCTTCTGTGTGTGGATCATGATATGCTCCACCCTAAATAAAAGAACAATAAACTTTTTAAAATTAAAGACTATAAACTGATTTGCAGTTTTTAACCAACATACATAAGCAACAGAAGTCCAAACTTGACCACAAAATTTTCCTCTGATGTTATTAATAACTGCCAGTATCAAATCACAGACTATGTAATCAATAATTAGTTGGTTTTGCTGCTTGCTTGCTTTTTTTCAAAATGACAAAAACGGCATTAACAGAGTTTTTGCAATTTTAAAAACTTGAGCCTGATTCAAAACTTCAGATTTTTGCTGTGAATGCAATGCAGCTGTAACGTCTCTGGAAGAATCTTTAAGGGAGGCCTTGTTAAATTAATTTCTGATGTCACTCTGCCTCGCATAAATTTAAAAAGCAAACAGGAAATGCATATAATTTGTGATAATTGCAATACCAGAGCACTATCGTCCCTTATCAGCTATTAAACAGCAGTACCTAGAGGTACCAACAGTCACAAAATCTACTGTATGCAAAACATGAGGAAGTCTCTGAACTAAGAAATCCACAGGCAAATAGCTTAGTCAGACAGGAAGGTAAAAAGAATATCGTTACTTTTAATTCATTCTATTTTTCTGAATCTCGCATTGGCCTTTTTAGCCATCAGCGCGCTTGTAGCAAGCGTGGGTAGAGTCCTTCACAAATCTTCGTTCGCGAAGCCTAGCCATGATTTTTCTGAATACCATACTTCCTTTAAGTACTTCAAGCAGAAGTTTAAGTGTGTCCTTAGAAACATCCATATGCATATAATTTGCCACCAAATATGGCTTAACCCCTCTCTTAAATGAATCAAGTGATGCAATTTTTCCTGCAGTATGGACCGACCAGATAAAATTCAATGCCCTCTACAAGGCCCCACAGGAAACTACTAAAACCCCCATATGAATCGAAATCTAGAATGTCCAAGAAGGACAAAGATTAAAAATCAAAACCATAAAAGAACCCAACCAGAATTAAGAACTAGGATTTCAATTCCCTGCATGAGTGATTTGCAAAATCTACTTTGCCTTTTGTGGATGATGATCTGGTCTCACTCTCACAGATAAAACAAACCTTGAATCCGTGCCAAGACCAGCACTGAAGCTAAAACAATGCTTCAAATCACAGTTGGATTCTTCTAAAATTTACCAGAGGCTGAAGCATTTCATTAAATTGCTACTTGTATTAGATACCTCTTCTCTGTCAGCAGTTAAATTTCAAATATGAGACAGTAATAGCAAATTGTACTTGATTTTCTTCTTAAACCCTTTTTGTGCACATTTAATGTAAAAGTAAAAAGAAGTGTTGAACTGAGACTTGAAAAGCCATAAAACTAATACTGAATGCAAGTTTTTTGTTGATTCTTTTTTTTAAAATAAGATTTAAAGCCTGACAAACAAAGAATGTTTTTCTTTAAAAAGACCTGGTAGAGCTAAAGAGAAAATCAGTGAGAAACTAGAAACATGGAAATGAGAAAACTTCACACAACATGAGCAGAGAAAGAAAACCAGGGGAACTGATCGGGGAATGTAAAGGAAAACAATAAGCAATCTTTCAGACCCCTTATGTTATTAATGATTTTTTTAGATCACTAATCCTGAGGGTTGTGAAATTTTCTGATTCCTAATGCAGAATACAGAAGAAAGGTGGGGAAAAGTGATGATAGGAAGGAGCCAAAGAATTATTTCTTTGTGAAAATGCCTTTAGGAGGCATAAGAAGATTGACAATTTAATTCTGATTTGTCACTGAAAGCAGTACAAACAAACAAAAAACAGCTTTGTGAATTTACAGAGTTGGCATCCATTTCAGAAGAGTCATTTTCCTTTCACACTTCTAATGTTTGAAATACATATCTAAAAGCATTAACTGAAGGCTTAAGTTTAAAAAATATTGACCATAAGAGATAAAGGCAAGGTCTTTACAAATGAAGTGGCTTTTCAAAGCAAATGAAAATCAACAAAACCTTAAGCATTAAGATACACATCAATTTTTCTAATTAAAATAAAAATTTGTCAACCAATTTTCGAAAGACAAAGAATGATCCAATCATTCATTCGAAAAACAATCAGCCTCTAAAGAACAGGAAGTAAAATCAAAATTACTTCAAATTGCTAACTGTTGCATAATGCAAAAAAAGATCCTAATGCACTGAAGAATACAAGGTAGCATGAGCTTTTACTATCAAAAGCTGAAATGTTGATATTATTGCCCTTCGACAACAGTAATATCCTCAATAATTAACATTTAACTTGACTGAAATGAGAAAGAAAAATAAGTACACAAAGAAAAAAAATGGTTTTGTAATGGAGCTGCTGTAATTCCTTTTAGGTAGCCTTTTTTTTTAATTATTAATCCATTGCATTTCTCCTACTTTAATGAGATATTTTCTGATGTGTAAATACACATAATCCTGAATAGAGGAGATGTGGTAAGTATGACAAAATGTATTAGGTCTTTTTTTCTCTACTGGACTGAAGAGGCAACCACTACCTGAAAACTCTTTTTTATGGTACTTGTAGACCACTATTAAGCAAGGTACACATATTTCTTAGATGAACTAAGTAGACAGAGTATTTTAGTTTCTTAGAGTAAACCATAACTTTTGGACCTTACATAATATTTGCAGCACTCTGTCTTCCTTCAATCTGAACTAAATGTTCTCTCCATTGTCCTTAGTTTATCACAGGTGCAGGTACAGAGAAACAAACACTCTTTTTGGTACTTGTCTCTGCACCATTTTGTTACTATAGAAATTTAAAGATTTGAGGACAAATGCAGTAATCTTTATACAGCTGATCTGTTAACACATCAGATAATTCAGAAGTGTTGTGTAAGGAATGTAAATCAACACCACGCCCTTCATTTACTCCTTCATTAATGCTCACAGAAAAACACAATCAGGTATCTAGTGGCAGTAACCACTGTAAGGAGTCAATTACCAGTGGCCTCTACAACACAAAAATCTCTAGACTACCCCAGCTATTTATCATACTAATCTAAAGAAATATTTTGAGCTTTGATATTACTTTAGTAAATGATGGCATTTCATCAGTAATGTCCTGCTGCAAGTGAATGAAACACTAATTTCAAAAATTAACATTAGCATTCATAACAGAAATATGTACAAGAAAAGCTAAATAAAAACACAAATGAGAAAGTTAATTAAGCAAAATGATACGATAAAAATTACATCAGACAATGTAACCAAAGAATGACTAATGAAATTTTAACTTCAGAGACAATTTTTTCTGTTCTCATATTTTGGTACTTTAAGATATTCATAGTCCATTTTTTAAAAGCACCTTGAAATATTCTTCTGAAAAAACCCCAACATTCCTTGCCTTACAACAAGACAAATGAATAACTGCAAACAAACAAACAGAAGACTGAAAACAGGACACTCTCCACACATGAAGTAAAAAGAGAAAGATAAGCTTTTCCATAAGAGGCAATATTTTGCACTAACCCTATTAGTATCTTCCGTACAGTCTTCTCGTGATGAGCCAACAGATCTTGTGAGTGACTTATGCTGCACCTGTGGAGATAACAGTTGCAGGCTGTTTGCTCTGGCTGCCATCCCTTGCCCTATGCTTAAGCCACCCTCTGAGCCCTTTGACCTCACTCTGTCCCGGCTCACATACATAGAGTGTCTATGAGGGCGCTGCTGTGAAGAAAAAGGACTGGTATAACCTAGACCATAGGAAAAAGATTCATGTGGAGCAGATAGAGAGTGGGAATGGCTTCCATCCATGTGATCTGGCAGTTTTAACTCCTCCATTGTTTTGGAGTGTCTTGTTGATGGTCTTCGGGTGTCCAGGGTGCCCTCACTGCGGTTATTCCTCCCAGACGGACTGAGCAAAGTTCTGTTATCACCGTGTCGGGGAGCAGTCGGACTGGTAGGAGAGTTCAAGTCCATACAGCTGGATGGAAAATACCTACTGGTGTTTGGTTCTGCAGCTTGGGCTCTGGCCTCAGAAAGGTTGCCCACGGATTTCGAGTCTGTCAGAACTCCATGGCTCTTTGACTTTGTCCGATAGGAGGGACTCTTAGAAGACTGTGGGATAGTATCGATGTAGCTGTGGCGGCTGTGCTTGTCGCCGGGCTGCAGCGTCCCAGTTTTGCTTTGAGAGGTTTCCATAAACGAGTGCCGGTTCTGCTGAGATCTGGTGTTGGACTTCAGGTACTTTGTACCCGAACCGTCAGAACTTTTGGTGTCCACATTAAAATCAAATTCTGTTTTACCCTTTGTGTCCTTTGGGCTGAGAAGGTGTGGCATGTTATTATTGGCTATATCCTTGTTGCCAGATCCAGGTGTGTTGCTTGGTTTTTTTGCATGCATTGGACTAAGTGCAGGTCCAGGAAGGTTTCCATTTAAAAAGCTTTCATTTGCTGGAAGACCCTCTTCTCTTGGCCCGCCAGCCCCTAGTGTCTGCATATCCTTGCTGTTTGATCTGTGGTGTGACTGCAAAGCAGAACTTTTGCTGGCTTGATTTCTATATTAAAATGCATAAAGAAGCATTAATATACCAGATTACATATTCATGTATTAATAACTTCAAAAAAGTACACTCATTTCAGTTGCCATTTAAATCCACAAAATTTAACTGCAGTAAGATCAAATATTGCCAACTGAGGCATCAGAAGCTCCACTAAAATCTGCAAGTGTTAGTATATTGTCGTTTCTGGTTCTATTCTGATGGACAAACTCACCTTTGGTTAATGGATTTTGCTGACAAAAAAATGAAGATATCAGATTTAATCATAGAAATTCCAACATATATTTACACATTCATGCATGTATGTAAGTACTATATGTGCACATCACTAGGGTAAGCACTACATTATGAAAATTAGCTGTATATCCATCTAAAAAGAATCTTAAATACACCTAGCATATCAAAGGAAGGTAGAACAATAAAGTGTGTCATCACTGTCAAAAAATCCTGATACAATCAATGCTCCAAGCTATCTAATGTATATCTGATTTGGAGGGGAAGTGGAAAGGAGGGGGAAAGAGGTTACTCTGCCGGTAAAGACATAGAGATGGAGTGAGCCTGAGCTCACTGCAGCAGAGCAAGCTCTGTAACATCAAAGCCAAAACCTACCTAAGGAACCCCAACTTTTGTGGAACTTGGCACTATCTCAGTTCTTGGCACACTAACTCATCCCCAAAGCTGCACCTGAAATGCTCTGAAACCAGACTGACTTGGTGCAGAGCTACTTGGTGATGTCCTTAACCTCTACTTTCCAGCTCTTCTGGTTTTGGGATTACAGGACTGAGATATGAGTTGATTCTGCAAACGCTCAGCCCAAATTAATTTGAGCAGGATTTATTATCTCAGGTTTTCTGGTATTCTTCTGGACTTATGCTGGCACTGCAAACTAGCCAGCAATGGTAGCTTTCCAAAGAAAAGAGCATTCCTTTGGAAACTCGGGTGTCTTCCAAACCACAAAATTCCTATTGTTGTTCAAGAAGAAGGCTAACATTTTTTTAAGGTGGGTAAGCCAACTTCTTTGTCATATGCAGAAATGGGTTCAACACAGAAAGCTAGAAAAAAATTTCAGCTTGAGTAGCTGTAATACAGTAAAACTGTGTCTACTTCCTCTACTGTGAGGCACACACGTATGTGTGTCTCAGTGTGTCTGAACTGTCAAACAACTACTTTTCTTGTAGATGATGTTGCACGTAAGCATGACGACAACTCACTCATTGGCAGAGCAGATTTCAGTGAGAACAGTGACAAGACTACATTTACCTGTTAGATAATGTGTTGCTGTCTGCATGGTAAGGTTTTCTCTTAGCTGACCGTGAAGGGGAACTTCCACAGCGATCCAAGAGTCTTTGGGTTTGAAACGAAGGATGGTTCAAACATTGTTCTGTCAAATATCTGTCTGCTGGATCTAACTTCAGTAAGTTCTTTGGAAAAACAAATCCCAAAGTTTAAAATGTTAGCATTTGTATTTGCATCAGCAAAAAAATGTAATAAAATATAGAATATTATTGGGATAATTTTTTACTCTCCTGAGTCTCTGGGATTAGATATGACTGCTAGAACAATTTCATGGTGCATTAAACTACATATGAAACAAAATAAACACTTACAAATCCTATATTCTACTTAAGAGATGCAAGGTCTCAGCCTTGCTAATTTTGAAATATATGTGCTATATGCATGTAATGATATGTACAGGTGATGATAGTTAAAATACGCTTAAAACCCAAAATTTCTAAAATTTTAAAAATATGGTTCATGTCTATATCTATACACATTTAAAATATATGTATTTTAAACAGATTTTTCAGGATATACCTTACAATGTTATTGTTTTGAATTAAAAATATTAAATTTACCAGTTAAAAAATGCTACAGTGAAACAGGCTTTACAAACAAACAGAACAAGCACGTGGAAACATTTTTATACAAAAACAAACAGTATTTTAAAGTTAGTATTTTTAAAAATACACAAATGTAAGAGTTCTGGTTTTAACTTCTGAGGTTCAAGTCCACCCATATTTTTAAAGAATGCTCTTAACTGTTTACAATGCATTCACAATGACATTCGCTTTACAATTCTGTTATATCTGTGGTGATTCTAAACAAGACACTTTTTGACATGTAGAAAATATTTAATCACAAAATTGAAAACAGCAGCTTGGGTATTTTGGTAGAGTTGGAAAGGTTTCTTGCAGGAACGGAGCAATACAAAACTTACCTTGGAATATTCAAACATGCATGACTGTCAGCAAGGTTAAAAGTTTGAATGGCTATTAAGTAAAAAGAACAGCTATTTTTTAAGGGTTATATACGTTTAACAGAGAAGAACTCTATGTGTACATATGCATGTGCAAACACACACACAATGCACATCTGTAGTATTAATGCAGTATTCAGGCACTTGATCACAAACTGGCTTTCCCTTCACAGGATCCTGCACTTCAAAATGGAAAATGCCCAGAAAAAAATGCAAGTGACAAACTACATTCCTATGCCATTTGGTCACACAGTATACATTATCTTCCTTTCTCAAGTTCACAAACTGTGTACTCAATGGTTAACTACTTTTTTCCCCTTTTTTTCTGGTGCTCATCACTACAGTGGCTCAAAACACAAGAAGGCCACATGTGATTTCCACATTCTTCCTCAGAAAAGAGGATGTCCAGAGGTTTCCTTCCAGTGCCTGTACACTAACTTACACAGCCTAGACAACAAGCAAGGAGAACTGGGGTTCAAAGGGAACCCCAAGGCTGTGAACCTGCCTGGAATCACAGAGAAACAGTGGGACAGGGCTCATGGCTGAGGCACAGTCACTGATGGTTACAACTGGTTTCAGAAGGAAGGGGGTGGCGAGGGAGAAGAGTAACACTCCATATCGTGATGTTACGGTGGGAGTTTGCTACTAACCACGTTTTGAAGAACATGAAGAAGATGAAGAGGACAACTCTGTACAAAAACAAGCAAAAGTTCATAGGTTGGACTCGATGATCTCAGAGGTCTTTTCCAATCTAATTGATTCTGTTAAAAGTCTCCTGATCACAGGTCCTCATCCACATGGCAGACTTCAACTATCCAGACATCCGGACTGCATACATGTTCCAGGAAGTTTCTAGACTATTGTGGTGGCAATTTCCTAGTGCAGCTGCTGGAGGGGCAAATTAGCCAAGGACAGGACTTCAGTCTACTTGAGCTGCTGTTCACCAACAGTAAAGTACTGGTGACAAATCTGATCAGAGAAGACACTCTGAGCTGTAGCAACCATGAGATGATTACAGTTAGGACTGAAATGACAGGTAGGAAGATAAACATCAGAGATAGGACCCAGGACTTCAGGGGAACAAACTTCAGCTTCTGTAAGGAATTACTGGGCAGAATCTCCTGAACAACTGTCATCAATGGAAAGATGTCGAGGAGAGCCACTTGATTTTTACAGAAAATTTACTGAGTGTTCAGGAAAAGCACCTTATTGTACAGATGGCCACAAAATTTTTTATAGGTTCAGACTGGCTAAACAAGGAGTTTCTTAATGAACAAAAATGCAAAATGGTAGAACAGAGTCAAGGACAGGATACAAAGGAGGCTTTAAAAGCAATGTGTTGGAACAAAGGTTAGGCCACCTCAGAAAGCCGAAGTCCAGCTGGAGCTAAGGCAAATGAAGAACATCAAGGGTAAAAAGAAGGGGTTCTACAAGTACTCCTAGTAGCAAACAGAAGCTCAGAGAAAATTCATGCCTGATGCTGAATGGGAGAGACAAATGACAGATGACATGAGAAAGACTGAACCATCTTTTTTTACCAAGTCATCACATGCAAAACCAGTTCCCGACTCCCTAACACATGCTTGCAAACCAGCATGATTTGTGAAGGAGAGCAGAGGACCAGAGCAACAAAGAAACAAGGTCAAATAGATGCCTCTTCATTAATCCAGTCCAGAAAGGCTCTCTAAATAGATACATTAATAACTCACTCCTTTAGCTGGCATAAGTTGAAGTGTGGGTTATTCAGTAATCTAGTAATCAGACCTGAGGTCTCTGGGAATGCAGATAATGAGGAACACAAGTGTGGATGTGTCAGAGTGCCCATTTTCTGCAGAAGAGACAAGCATACAACAAAGTCTCTGCAGCATTTATAGCATGCAACTTAACCACAAGTCTCCTCTGTTCTCTTCTTGTAGTCTGCTCATTGTTTAACAAGGTTCCAACTCCTGAAATAAGTAATGTAGGTCAAACACAAAATATCCCTTCTGCAGAATTCTTGACCTTTCTCACCTCGTAGGGAGAAACACAGACAGAAAAGATGAAAATAATGAAATTATTCGGAAACCTGTGTTTCCCTAAAATTCAAATGCTTCATTTCACAACTTTGAGGCTTTTAAATCAAATCGAAAGAACCTAAACGACACTGAGATATAAAATTAAAATAATTAATCTTGAAATTGGCATTTTGCAATATATGCTACCAGAGCTTGAGCTACAGTAGATAACTATGATGCAAGGAGAAAAAGTTTCTGTGAATTAGAAAATAGAGGAGAAAGTATAATACTAAAATGAGCAACTACGTACACTGAGGTATCTAATTTTGCAGATTCCATGAAACCAAGATAAAAGCTATGCTGACTCTTCATAAGGCAAGGAGATTAAATGTAAGTAATTTGAACTAGTTGTGTGGATGAAAAGAGTAGAGCAAATTTGGTGATTTCTGCTGGCTCCAACACTACTGCTAAAAGCAAGTAAACACCCAAGTGTATCCCAAAGCTGATGATCTCTGTTTTCCAAGACAACTGGTGCAGTTGGTCTTGGGACAATAAAATTCATTTAGAGTTGATTAGCCATATCCACACTTTCTATTTGTCCCATATTGCCTTTAACTCTTAAGTGGTTTTGTGATTCTAAACCAAATTTTTGACACTATGACTTTTTTTTTTTTTTTCAGCTTACTGGGAAGAAATAATGTGAGTGTTGTACTGCAGCTTACCATCGTAATGTTTTTATAGTACAGTAGTAAAGACAACAATACATGTTTCATACCCAGTAATACAGCACAAATGCATAGCACAGTGCTTTACAGTGCTTGGCCATTTTGGGGGGAGCTAGCTTCTCTTGATTCCCTATAAGAAGATATCTCAGGACCATATCCTAGTTGGGCCATGCTGACTTATTCCATATCAGGGCTGAAGAGTAACTTGGAATACACACTGTGTAGAGGTGAGTGACAGGAAGCAGATTAAGGGTTTGAGTAAAAACCCAAAACTGGGTTTGTGTCAACTTTGACAACTGTTCACATCCTCATGCTTACCCAACAACAAACGAACAACTCAGGTTAGCCTAATACTCTGTGGGTTTATCTAAATAAATGGTGGGTTGAGAGCTTCTACTCCAGTACTACTGAGGCAGCCGGTGCATCTGAATGTATGCATAGTACCTTCAGTACAAATGCATAGTGCTGCAAAGGATGGTGATGCTTTTGTCTGGGCTATGTCTGGTTTATCAAATCAGTCAAATTTGAACAGACCCTTCCAGCATTTGCAAGGGATATTTTCCTGATTCCTAGAAAATACCAAGCGTTACTACAAACAATGGCGATATCAAAATATTGCAAAAGGAAGTTCACAGGTACTTTTAAGATTTATTTTATTAGGAGACAAAGGTCAAAAGCCACTTACATCTTTTCCTACATATTACAGACAGAAAATAAAAGACATTTTCCTACCTTCATAAGGTCAAGCAATACACCACTTAAAATTCCCAAGTATCTTCTCTCTAAAGACTGTGGATGATTGACTGCTGGAAACTGTAAAAAATACAGAGTAAATATACTGATAATATAAATAAAATCTACACAAATACAATGTTTCAAAAATAGAAACTACACAGTAAATCAAGGCATGTAATTAATGGGAAACATAAGCACTGAAAAAGTTAGTGGTTCATGAAACATCATAAAATGCTATACTGAAACAAGTAACTGTTGATGCATGATAAACATCTAGTCAACCAAAGAAAGTATTCTTGATTATTAGGGCAGCCAAGAAACCTCCTCAATTGAGAAATAATCAACTTAGATTTTTTGTGGCATTATGATTGACAAGAGGTAGGAGGTTTAAAATAGATTCAGACCTAACATAAGTAACCTATATTTAAAAGAAAAAAATAGTTTAAAAATAGCTTTGAAAGAATTTGAGAGTGCAAATACAGTACTAGTTAAATACCAAAGATTAACAAACAATTCCAAAATGTTTTTAGTGAAAAATGCTGAAACCCCAAAGGTTTAAGGTTCAGGATTACTGCTGTGGTTATCCTGCAGTAAGATCTGGGAAGACCATAAGAAGTGCACGCTACTGGGGGCACTCATTATTTGTTACTGGCATTACTTTTCACAAATTACCTTACATGAACTTCAAAGGAAACTGGAAGAACATTAGTTTGAATGTGTTTGTTCCTAAATAGTCTCTGTATTTTTCTTTTTACTTCACTTTATTTTTAAAAGATTTACTAATAATTTTTAAGTCCAAATCCAGTATGTTGATCTTACATTGTAACTTTAGGTAAACTAAGGCTTTCATGTTTTTTCCAATTTTTACATGAACTAAATGGCAAAATGTTCTTGTCTTCATGTAGAATGACAATCTACATGATTGTGTCTAGAATGATCAGGGAAACATGAAAATGTGTCGAAGTCATGCAAAGCAATGGTCACTTATTCACTGGAATTGTTCAGATTGTTCATATTATTTATTTATAGAATAATATTTACAGCCCTACATTGCCACTCACATTTTCCATAGAGGCATGAGCCTATTGGTACTTTCTGATCCCATATTATTTTATTTCCTTGGGCCTTCAACATACCATGGGTGTTTGCCTCCTCAAAAGAATTGGAGAGATATCACTAAGTACTCTCTAAACCTCAGGAGAAAGGAAAAATGTGACTTTTGTGTGTATATACATATACATATGTATATATGGAGGATATGGGCAGGAAAAAAGGACAGAAGGTTTGCAAATGTGCATCTGTATACATGTGCATGTGGTGCTGGAGTGTTTGAATTAGAATTTTTTTTAATCTTGTGTTACAATATGCTAGTACTCACAGTTACAGGAATGTAGACACTCACTTGGTCTAAGCATATGGATCAAAAATTCCACATCATGGGCTAGTTTCTATCTTGTGAACACCCAGCACCAGATCCAGCTTGTAAACAGTAATTGGCTTGATTCACAGCGTACCTACTATTTGCTATGCAACAGAAAATCTTTCACTATTGAGTTACGCTGCATTCAGAAAAAAATGTACTTTTAAGGTTGTCTTATAACATGGGACGATTTTCCCCATGAATTAACTAATGAGTATCATATTCCAAACCAATATTTTTGTAGTATTTTTGAAGTTTAAGCAATTATTCAGACTTTACTTCAGTATTCAAAAACTGCTCTCTATGAGAGGCCATATGTCACTGTCGTCATCACTTGCAGCCTGACTTTACAAATGGGGCTAAGAAGGAGGCAACACATCTGAGGCCAAGTAATAAACCATTGATTTGGGATGAGAACAGACTCATAACTCTCAGCCTTGTGCTAATCACATTAGGTCCATGCTGTCTTCTTGAATTTCTGTACTTAAAAGCTACAAAACAAAGATATTTATTTCATTCTCATCCTAAAACACTGCAGAGCATTTATTCAAATAAGATTATACTGCGCAGCTGTAAAATAACATAGAAGAGCCAGTAATTTATTTTGCTTACAATTTTTAAAGTATTGCTTTCCTGATATGGGGTTATAAATTTTTTGAACAGAAAATCCCATCCAGCCCACTGTTCTGAAAACGATGAAATACAAATAGGACCTTGCAAGAAATGCTTGTCTAATCATTTTTTTTTAAATCCTCCACTGATGGTCTACAAACTTCAACAAAAACTCTTCAGAATTAGTTATTCTTGTACCTAAAATAATTACCTTCACACTTTAAGCCAACTGTTTCTTATCATCATCAGCTAAACCATATTTATGGCACCCTCTAACATGTTTTAACACAACTACAGCCCCACTCATTCCCTTTCACATTCTCACATTTTCTCTATTTCAGAGTAAAACTCAAATCTTGAGTCTTTAGCACAGATCAGGTTTCCTGAAACCTTTGTATGTCTCTTTGTATGAATTACACTAATGATTTCAGAACATTTATCAAGATCATAAACTCACCTTTCCAAGCAACTTTTATTAATAAAAAATTACAACCAAAACTGGATACAAGGAAACGTGAGTACAGTCACTGACCAGGCATTGCTAAAAATAACAGAGTTACTTATTTGTTGATTATGGTATCCCATACTACGCATCCCAACTTGAGTAGATTCTTCACACTAGTGAGCCTCTGCCATTGCATTACATGGGCAAATCCCTGAAAGAGACAATGCTGTCAGTAGCAAGAGCTTTTTTACTTATGTGGCCTACATCAACTCCCTGGGAATATAAGTAAAAAGGCAGAAAGCTCTTCTGCCATGATGGTAGCATCTACAGCTCAGATTTTTCCAACAGAGTAGCCTGAAGACAGCAGTCATGGGTTTTCCACAGTCTGACCTGACAGAGCTTTGCCACTAAACTTTCCTATGTAAACCTGTCAGGGCAATGTTAAACTGGATATAAGAGGTAAATTTCATTACAAATATGTCAAAGAAATGATAAAAAAATCTTTAATTAACTTTTAATAGGAAAAAAAGCATATTTATAAAACTCAGTACTGGTGTAATCAGAGTTTTATTTTGACTTATGAATGCCTTGCAATCTATATATTCCATACTTACACAGATATAGAGGCAATAGATAATGAAAAATGAAAAGAACCTTCACAGGAACAACAATATTGTAAATATTGCACAAGTAAATAAAAAAAAGTAAGAAAAAAGAACAAAGCTTTCCCTTACCCGCAAGCCATGGAAGCGTGGGTTGCTATAGAAGAGCTTCATCTGCTCGGCTGGCAGCGGGCCCAGCACCTTCTGGATGGTGAAGAGCTGGTCAATCTCACTCTCGCCAGGAAACAAGGGCTGCCCGTCACTCAGCTCTCCCAGGATACAGCCTACAGACCACATATCCACCGCCTTTCCGTAAGGGGCTCTGTAAAGTGAATGTACAACGTTTTTCACCCATTGACATTGTATTCTTACTGAGCTGTTTCAATATATCGGCCATATTTCCCAAGGCCCACTTCCTTAAAACACAGAAAACCGAAGTCTGATATTAAAGAGACTACCTCAAATACCAAGCCCTCTGTTTCTGCCCTGAATTTCCTGATGTCTCTATCACTGCTTGAAAAGGCAGGAGAGGAATTTTCAAGTGCCCCTAGGGATCTGATTCTTTGTGAAAAATCTTTCATACAAGAATAATCTTTTTGATTGCGAAGCAGTTACCACTCCCAGCTAAACTACTACTAACTTCCCTTCTCTCCAGGGCCAATTCCTGTGCTCTGTTCCTGCATTACATTTCTTTTTCCACTGTGCTTAGTAGATGGGTAGGCATACTGGGTCTGGCCACTGGGAGAACAGAAATGATAAGAAATATCTGTTTCACCATTCATACAGTGAAATTTTAATTAGAAAGAAAATGGAATTCTTCTGAAAACTATTCCTTAAAAAACACAAGCGAGGAAGCAATGACAGCATCATAAAGTAAATAATTCCTGTTTTGGAGCAAAGCCATGGATGGGGTTATGGGGAACACTTTTCTGCACACCTGAGTGTTATTGAATTATAAAAAAATTTTTTAAACATCCAAATTATTCCAGGAATCTCTTTTGGATGTTTTGAATAGAATGACTGGAGAATTCTCTTCATGTCAAAGAAAAAGCATATAAAAATAATAAAGACTGGAACAAAGACTGAACTGAAAACATATTTCACTGAGTCTCTTCTTTTTGAAACTCGTAATGCAATAACTCAACCTCTGTTTCAAGAGATTTAAGTTACAGCTGGCTTGCTGTATTCTGGAATAAGACAGCACCAGAAGCTGCAGGTCACAAATCCTATCCTAAATCTATCCTCTTCACTCCTTCCTTATGTTGATGATTAAAGATGTTTAGAGAAAGAACATGTTGAAACTACAGAAAAAATATCTGCCTTTTCCCCACTGATTACTCTTTATTATTTACTTAGTTTGTGGGGCGGACACTTGGCCAGAGGAACTTGTAAACCCTGGATTTGATTAGGTGAAGGTGAGAAAGCAATTCCAGCTGGACAATAGCCCGAGTGAAACTACAGGCCCACTGAAATGACCAGTGCAGGAGTCTGTGGTAGCTGGGAAAGCCAAAGTAGGACACCAAAATTTCAAAAACTGCTTGCCTTTGAGAATCTGACATGAGACATCACAATCAATCAATGTTTGTCCCATTGGAACTGACTGCTGACAAGGAACCAGCACAGTGGCTACCTGTGGACTGACTCAGTGTTTGACCTTTCTGGGATGCTGCTAGTCCAACCCACCCATTAGGTCAGAGTGCCAAGGAAGGCCTAGTTTTTTTCCTCACTGCAAAAGGCAACACAGGCGAGAATGGACTCCAAAGCCAAGGATCTGCTCTTAAGGTGCTCTGTGCCTATATTGGAAAAGAGGATCTGTGAGCAAAACAGTTTGTGAAAGTGCAGGTAAAAATCCTACCTTTTTATTATGACAGAAAACCAAGCGCATCCTTGTTTACAACTCCCTTTTAATATGCAGTTTCCTCCACTGAAATGTGAAATGCGGAAAAGGCTGCTGTAGGCTGTGGTACTGGAGGACAAGCTAGGGTTACAACTGAGGAATGGACTAAAACTCTTTCGAGGCTTGGACCATTACCCTTCCTTGCTCTCAAGAATAAAAAAAGCTGAATCACAGTTAGGAACTTTTCACTATTCACTCTGTAGTCAAACAAAAAGAAATCAGAAAATACCCATTTCTTAAGGCAGTGTAAACTGCAGTGCTGTTGTTTGGAAAGGCATGCTCAAGACTCCTGCTGGCTGCCAGGATCAGTGTCATCAGATCACAAGAGAAAAAAACATGCAGAAGTGATATGGCTGGATAAATGAAATAACTCCTATAGCACAGACAGATCACAAATCAGAAGTATTATAGTCTATGCCTGCACATATTAGATTCTCCAAAACACGTTTGCATCTAGTAATTTAATATGTTTAAAAATCTACTGGCTTTTAGCAATATTTTGTCATCAAAGGGTACAGAGTACTCCACCAGTAGCTACTTACCTGAGGCTCTCCAAAGTGAGTAGATTTTAAATGTTCTGTGAATAATTAGGCAGCAATTTCTTTCCTCTCCTGAAATTTAAGTCTGGAACCTTATTGCTAAACAGAAACCACTCTGGGACACATTTTTAAAAATTGAGAAAGTGAAACTGTATTTGTTAAAATGTATATATTTAAGAAACCTGAGAAGAATTTTAATATTAGATGCTTATAAAAATTTGGTAAATGCAAGGAAAGGGGGAATGGGAAAGATCAGTGCCTGGGGAATAGAACAGGTTTGCCAAGAAATAGGCATCACTTTTTGCCAGAAAAACTTGGCATTAAAAGCATATACCAGCAAAGCTGAAGCATTAAATACATAAATCCCCTCCCTTTCTCTACAAGGTAATCAAACAGATTTAGTCAACTACAAACAGACACGATTCCTGCTAAATTTCCTTTGGTAACAAAACAGTTTTGAAAATTGCAGGTCAGACTGATACTATATCTGTCAAGCCTTTCATGTCTTTCCTCCCAAATCCTCATTACTACTAGAAAGAGAGCAAAATATTATGTACCTTAAAAGGCCACAATTGATGCTTTCTTTTCAAATCTTTTTTTATACTTACATATGCACGCACACACACATGCACTTTGCTGGAAGCTTAACTGTTTTCTCCAAGATATGAAAAATTGAGCTTTGAGGTTTTTAATGGCAACTTCAACATAGTATGCTGCACATAAGAATGAAACTGCCTACCAGTGTGATTAAGATTAGTACAGCTCTGGGAATACTGGGATGACTTTGTTGACAGAATAATTATTACTTAATGCCTTACCTGTTCAAAAAATATCTAGTTCAGCATTAATCAAAGCTTCCGAGAAAGACTTGTTGCCCAGCAGCATGAAGCATTGTGTTTAAAGATTCTTAGGAGCAACCAATATTTTTTTGATTTATCCTGTGGCTTCCAATTCCTCATTTTAAGAATATATGTATATAAATATATATCACTATACATTGGAATTGTATTCTATGTGAGCATTCATGTAAGTTAGATTAATGCCCTGTTGAATTCAATAGTAATGGGAAGATCGCATATAGTACATCTCGAGTTATTTTTTTTCTCTTCCTTTGCCCTTTTGGGTCCTATGAATTTGTTCATTTATTGTCTGAAAATCTGTTTTATCTTGCGAGGTAATGATACACTAATTTTACAGATTAATAAAGGAGTAAAACTAAATTGTCTGGCTGAGGCTACTCACGTAGCTACTACTTTTGCAGGCAATGCAATGCTAACTTCTCAGTGCTTTATTGAAATGATTCGTACAGCCTCCTTCAATAAATTTTTCCTGACTAGTAAAAAGCTAGCACCAGCCTTTTGAGTGACTTCAGCAGTGCTGGGAAAGTGTAACTAGGAATGAAAACCAAATCACAGAATCATAGAATGGTTTGGGTTGGAAGGGACCTTTGAAGATCATCTCATTCCAACACCCAGCCCTGACAGGGGCAGGGACACCTTCCACTAGACCAGCTCCAAGCCCCATCCAACCTGGCCTTGAAGCCTTCCAGGGATGGGGCATCCACAGCTTCTTTGGGCAACCTGTTCCTGTGCCTTATCACCTTCTAAACAAAAAAATTCTTCCTAATACAGTTTTGACCCAAAGGATGAAAATAACTATGAGTGTCACACTGTCATTGCTATGTGATGTCCACCATAAGGCTGACAAAACATTTCAGGCTACAGGACTACCATGGAAACCTTTTCTGAAGGAAATGGGGGTGGGGGTGTGGGAACTGGAAGCACATCTGTTATAATTCAGCTTACTATTTTAATCCATTAAACACTGCTCAGCTCAAGACAGGTCATACCGAATTACTGGAAAAGAACAAAAATTAATGAAAATCCTGAAGCCTCTTGAAATCTTGCCTTTAAGTAAACCACAGTTCTCCACAGCCGAAGCTTACAAAAGGTCCTTGAAAAACTGTAAAGAATTAATAAAAACTTATCATGGCAGTTCTACAAACTGTACTTACCCAAGCAAGAGTTCAGGTGAGCGGTACCATCTGGTAGCCACATATTCTGTATAGTTAGCATTGCTTCCTTCAGAGAGGTTACGAGCAAAGCCTGTCAGAGGAACAGCGTCAAATATGATGACCCATTTTAAATACAATATGCACATCACCACTGATTTTGGTAGTCAGAGGTCACATCTATTTATATAGAAGCAAATTGTTTACAACCTCTGCTGCAGAATGATCTCTCTAACAAGTGCTTGCCTACTGAAACGCAAGCTTTTATTGATGCAACAGTGAAAGTCAGCACGTCTGCTTTAATGACTACCTTACTTGTGTACTCTCCTCACAAGTCTATGGGGTTTTGCTATTATTTTTGGTGCTTTACATAATCCAAATAGATTGACAAAAGCTACCTGTCATCATTATGCCATGTAAGCTATTGAACTATTATCTCTACTGAGATGCTTGCAGAAGAAGATTCATAACATTAGAAACAACACACGTGCAGGTGGAGTAGACTCTTCTGTTCAGAGAAACATTCAGTTTTTTAAACTGGTCAAAAAACTATGTATTATTCTTATTTAAGGACACTCCTTCCCTGACCTGGCAAAGAAAAGGCTCATCTCCTCAAAACTATAAAATGCGGGAATCTACCAAAGATCAGCAAAACTGTTTATATATGCATTTGGCTCACTGCACATGTTTTGGCTTCCCACCTGCTTTAGCACCACAGCAATGCTTCATGGATTAGGATCAGAAAGCAAGTCCAAATTAAATTCTTTCTCCACGTCATTTTGTTAACAATAAAAAAAATTTAGGAAGTTATATTTATTTGCAATTGTACCAAAACTTCACTACTGTCCTAAGGCATAACAAATATGACCACTAGCTGAGTGAAGAGTACTAGAATATATATACACACACACACAAGAAAATCCAGATATAGGAATAATTTAGACTTTTGTTTTCATTCTCTTCCATTTATAAAACGTCAGCCAAACACCACAGTAATGTCGTTACTGGATTCTTCATGTAGAAGTACTCTAGGGCAGATTTTGTCTCGGTTTTCAAAAAGTATCAAGATTCTTATTGTTTTCAAACAAATAATTATCAATAAGGTGAGACAGGACAGACAGATCTCAGCAGCAAGACTTCACATGTGTAGGCTCCTTACTAGAGCTCAAACCAAGACAAGGTTTTGGGACTGAAATGCAGAAACAGCATTTTCAAAATGCTTTCTCACTGGGATGTGGCATTAAAACTCAATCAAAATTCACTTCAGTGAAATCAGTATAAGTCTTTCCATTATTGCATGAGCAATGAAGAAAGAATAAAATTCCAAAGTGTCACAGAAGTACAACGCACAACTTTATTTTCTGAATCAATTAGTGCTACTTAAATGCAATAGTCATTTTTTGTTATGAGTTCTTTTGCAGAAGCTGCCAAAATTGCCTTTCCCACACAATTATGCTTGTAAAGTTCTAAATTTTTTTTTTTAGTATTCTGAAAGGCAGTTTAGTGTGAAGAAGCCCAGTTCCACTCATCCCTGTGGAACACTAATTTACTCCAAGTTGAAGTAACAATTTGGATGCAGATTATTGTTATTAGACTAGTGATTATAGAAAAAAATTATAATTTGTTAATTACACAGGTTACAGCTGTTACTTTTTGCAGGATACCTTTAAGTTCAAGAATTAATAAACTAAAAGGCATGTATGATGAGGAACCGATATTTCAGAGCTGTTCCAAAATAATAATAATTCATTTCTGTTCCCATAAAGTCTAATGAACATTACTGATGCTGCTTGAGAAAAGCTGGAAAGGAATTTTTTATTACTTGTAACATCGGGATTGAGTAAATTTAGAAACATTACTATATTTAGAACTGCTTAATCAGCCGTGTTTCAAATTACATGAGCTATCTGATTAATCTTGCCAGTGAAAAATCTTCCATTCATGTGTTTAAACAACAGAGAGAAGATAACCAGGAGCTACACCGAAGAAATGGGACAGCCAGAATGTGGGAAGCCCCAGACTGAAGGGAGGAAGGGGAAGAAAGAGAAAAAAGTGTCACATGATAGAAATAAACATGTGCTAATGTAACACATGAGCTTGGCAGCACATGAGCCCTTGTGCACTGGAAGAATCAACAGGTCAAGGATGCATCCTCCTCCCTACAGGGCAGTCTACTAGAACTTGGTCACAGTCAGGAGCTAACATAAAAAGCAGCCCCCAGCTTTACAGGCTGAGTGCAGCACGGATTTGATGTGGCGAGACAGACAGTAAAATTATCATAATGGACTTCAGTGTCATCTCTATATTTTTGAGTGATATAAGAAACCATTTTATAGATTCAATACTGCTCTGACTCTGTGACACAATGCAGAATGATGATGGACAGAACTAACAATTCAGAAAAGCATAACACCTTTCTAAGGGAACAATTACTCTTTTTTTTGGTTTTGATGGGAGTTTGCTTATTGTTCCTTCCTCCAAATTGTGCTGAGGTATATAAAAGTAAGAGAAGGAAATAAGGGAGAAGATTAGACCAAACTCTAACTAGTGAGAAAGAATAGATCAGAAGATGAAGCCAGAAGGCAATTTGGGTGAGAGTGACTATGGAAACAACTGCATTTCCAAATGCATCATGATGCAAGAAAAAATAACGGGCAAAATCAGAAATTTCAAGAAAGGACTTGAAACAACTCAGAACATGGTAGAAGAGGTGACAAGGAAAAAGGTGTAAGGAAAAAAGGAGCAGATTGTCAGTTTCTTCCAGAGAAATAAGGCACATTTCAGTTAGACATAAGGTAAAGCATTCTAATGTTAATGACATGTAAGTACTTTAATAGATGCCTAAGAACCCTAGGGAACCTCCATTATTCAGGATTTTAAGAATAAGCTAAGCAAACACCTGTCAAGAATGACAAAGACATTCTTAATCCTTTCTCTGAGTAGGTGGAAGAACTAGAGGATTTCTTGAGGTCTTTTCCAGTCCTGTGTTTCATGATTTCTATGCTTACGCATCATACTGAGATTAAGAGATTGCTAAAACAAGTGATTTGGAAGCCCTGGTGTTGAAACAGCAAACACACCAGTCAGAAAACCTAAGTACTTCCAACAGTCAGATGCATCTGCTGTAGTCGGCACTTTGTACTGTTGTCTGCTTCCATTTCTATTGGCAGAAATGACACCCACACAACATGTGTCCGGGCAAGCACAACATTCAATCTCAATTTTATCTAGCACGGTATGTACAGAACACATGGCACAAGGATTAAGAAGAACTATCTTGTTAAAAATTTATGAACTTTTCTATTCAAACTGTTTTTTCTCCACTGGGCTATTGGAAATGGATGCATAGTCCTTTTCTTTGCATTTGTAATCACATGAGGAATGTGACACTGTATGTGACAAGTACCTGTGTTTCAAAATATGAGTTCAGTTAGGTAGTCAGACAGCATATGTTAAATCATGTTAAAAGGCAAACTCTTACATCCTAATCTGTGTATGTTCAGGAAACATCTCTGGCTAACACCATTCTGACATGGATTTTAGTCATAGCTTCAATTACTAGCAATAATGCCAATTAGCAATAACGCTAGAAACTTAAAACTGTTCCCATATTGTAAGAGTTGCTTGGAATTTTATATTCAACTACATCTGAAAGGTTGATTAAAATGAAAACTAACCCACATGAACAGTAAGAAAAACAGAAATTCTCTTAGTTTGCCTTCCTTGTTACTGCGCTGATCACTCTGAGTGCACTGCGATTGCGTGTCCTTTCCAACAGCACAGAGAGAACGTGGCTGGAGCACACAGCGTGAGCAAGCCAATAGACCACATAGAATATCACTGCTAACAGAATTCACATCAGCTACATCTAGTGCCAAAACAGACATCCAAAACATGATCGTACCATTTGTCCGGCTTTATATTTTCCTGCAATACTGCTGCACAGAGGATGTTGAAACAAGTCCACATGCAAAGATTTGTTAGGTGATGGCAATATGACAACTCTAATGGTGTTATTTTCAAGGAGGGACATCCCCACTCCAGAAAAAATGAGGGAGGGAGGGTAAGGGCCAGGGAAGCATGTGTGGGGTGGGAGGGCAAGGGCCAGGGAAGCATGTGTGGGGTGAACTGTTCCCATCAGAACACACTCATGCCCACACTGGCTACTCCTGCCTGTGATGAAGTTAGCCCAGATTGGAGCAGGCATTGTTCAGGGACAGGCAGTGCCCATGTGCTGGTTGTTTAGCTCTGCACAAAGCAGCAATTTGGTCCCTTAACCACCCAAAGCTGATGTGGAGGGTGAAGTGGTGGAGAGGAAGCAAAGTGTAATCTACACAAGCCTTCACTCCTTGGAGGGGCCTGGCCCTGCCAACCTCATGGGGTTTGCATGGCAGGTGCAAGGCCTTGATAGTCAGGGTAGAATGAGGGAAAAATCCTGTCCCACCAGCTCTGGGCTTTGGGCAATGGTGCCAGGGCAGCCACAGCGGTCCAGACAGGAGGCCTGTGGATACCAAAAAGGCAAAGGCACTGAGGGCACCACACAACAGTACCCTCGTGTTCTGTTAGAGCCGTGCAGTTCCTTACACTGGAGAATAAATGGCTCTGAATTCAAAGAACTCGCATGGACCAAATTTTCTAAGGTTTTTCCTAGAACAGTTATTGTTTCTGAATGCTTAAGCAAAAATGCTTTCAGGATTAAACAAAATAAGAAGCACTGAAAATGAAAAATGCCTTTCTTGTGTTCCCAAAAAACTATTTCATTCTATTTTGTTAGCAGTTCTTCTTTTCATTCAAAATTGCAGAGGTTTGAAATGACAGCTTTCAAACTGTTCTCACTGAGAAGTGCCTTTGGGGTAACACTATGGAATTGGTTTTTACTCACCAAGCGAAACTGTAAGCTTTTCAGAGGGAACAGAATACTTTATTTTGTGTTTATGTAGCATTTAGAATAAAAATACAGATTGTTAGAACAATGTGCACTCTTCCCTGTTGTCTTCTGTGAATTACTCACATGGCCAAAGTTTGCCTTGTACTGGGGTGACAATTCTTCAAAGCCTTAAAGCTGACATTAAACAGGCATTGGTATGTCAGGAAAAAGCAGAGTTAACATAACATGTACAGCTCTGACTCTAACATCCAGTCATTCAGTCATTAAACATATGTGGACATCTGATTCCTTAATTATGTAACAAAAAAAGTTGACTTATTACTGCACACATAGCAGTCCGCAAAAGCCAGTGGTTCAAAAAATACATAAAAAGTATAAATCTGTTGTGTCTTTACTAAACATCAATGAAGAATTATCTTCTCTTTCAATACACAGGCCAGATAAACCCACAGATTTGCCAGCCTCCCAATCAGCTTATCATCTGCACTGTTCTCAGCTGAGTGTCAGCAGCAGCACTAGCAAAAACCTCGTGTAATAAGAGGAAGAGAGAAATGCAGTGTTTCTATTGGCATGTTAACACAGGTATTTCACAGGGTATGCAAATTAAGCCCGGAGATCTTTCAAATTAAAATACTAGCCCCAAACCTGAAGCAGTAATCAATTCTGACTGTTAAAAGGTTTTTAAACAGCACATACTGTAGAACTCTTACAATAATAAGGCAAAATTCCTCTGCAAGAGATTTTCTTTAAAAAGGTGGGCAGCAGGTATCTATCTATTAAAAAGGTGGGCAGCAGGTATCTATCTATTGAACTTACCAAAGTCACACAACTTCAGAACATCATTGTGGCTTATTAAGAGATTCTCTGGCTTGATATCTGAAGTATCAGAGTAGACGAGAAAAAAAGAGGAGCTGTTAATTTCCCTTTAATTTTGAACTTTGTCAACAAATATTATTTCATTATAATGTATTTAGAGATATTCACGCAATCATAAATGAAGCATTACAAGAGCAACTGCTGAAACAGCTTCCAGCAATTCAGTTTGTGAACAGGCAGAATTAATTTTCTGCCTTTTGAAGTCTTTTTAAGTGTTTCCCAACAAAATGCGGGAAGATAAAATGTGCTTACAGATATTCCTGGGCAGCAAACCAATATGCATAATATTGCATACTGCAAAATAATATAAAGAACTGATATTTAATTACCCAGTTAGCCAATAAAATGTTGTGTGTTGTGCTCAACATTTTCAGCTATAATGACCATCTTGATCATCTCTTGTCATTTGTTTAGAAAAAACGTCTTGTCTAGTTTTAAGCTCTTTTTTTCATTCCTATATGGATATTGCTGTATAGATACATGGTATATTTTTCAAACTATATCTACCGAAATATTTTCAGATTCTTGCTTATGTTTGATTGGTCTTAAATATAAAAAGCATATTGTATAAGAATGTTAATTTATTGGAAACATTAATTAGAAATGTTACTCTTGCAAAGCCACAAAGCAAAATACAGTTTTATTAAATCAGGATAAAAGACATAAAACTAGATAAAGTCATACATCAAGATATGTACTTTAAGTGCTTGAAGCTTAGGGAAGCTGGGAGGATCTGCCTTAAGAAGTAAGACATGGGGGACCAAGTTCTAAGTTTTGGATTATTCTTCTCCTAGTATTCTAATATCAGAGTCAAAAGTGAAATGACTGACCACCATGAAAGGTTTAAAAAATTCCTTTTCCTTAGAAAATGTCCGTACTTCAGTTTCACTTAGCTGTGCATATGAGACAATTTTCATATCATGCCCCAAAGACAGTGGACAGCAAGTTTTATATGTAGATGAACTTAGCTTTAAAATTATCTGCAGTCACACAACAGACTTAAGATCCAGACCAACTGACAATTTTTTTTCCTGTTGATATAAAACCATTGCTTCTATTTATGTTAAATACAAATTACTTCAAGCGGTAACATCTTTCCCTGTAAAAAGCAAATTCCTACAGGGGGCTTATTTCCATGTGGAGAGCTACACACTTACCTCTATGAACAATATCATTCTTATGGCACCAATGAATTGCTTTAATTAGCTGGTAGATGTAGCTTTTCACTTTTTCTGGTGGAACTCCATTTGGCATTTCTTCTAGCAATTCAAGCATATTCTAAACATTTAAAAGACACATTATTTAAAAGAGCTATACTCTAGTTCCTGGAAGATAACATGCATTCAGTCTTCTGTAGCAACATACTTAGGCCACAGAGCCTGGCTATGGAAAATCAGTAGTTTAACATTCAAGGAGCGTATTTTAATCATAAGCATACTCCTAGCTGTTTCATAATCCTTAAAGGTGAACCACAAGTAAACCACAAATTCTTAAAAGACTGTCATCAAACCAGTTATCCTAAAACATCTAAAATGTCATTTAGTTACAAAACATTGCTTTAACAGAAACACCAGGTCAGTGTGGCTGTATGAAAAGTTTAGCAAAGCACAGCATTTTGTAAGTACACAACAGTGCTTTAACAAACAATTTTCTTCATTCTGTTCTGCTGCTTTGACATTGCAGGGCCATGATTAATGATAAACTATATCTGTATATGAATGGGTATAAAGTCCGTTAGTGGAAATGAAGTAAAAGATATAAAAATGCCTCACAGGGGCATAAATAGTGACCTAGGGAGTGTCCTATAGCTGTGTATTAGCTATAGAGATCCTAGACATATTGGCACTACAGTAACTATGGCCTTATCAACTGTTTTATGGATATATCTAGGAAAGAAAAGAAACTTACTATTTATACTAGTAAATTTCCTCTTTAAAAAAGAACACTTAGATTCCCATTACGTTAGCAAATGTCTCTAATTTTGTACAATTGGAAGTACAATGCAGTACAATTTTGTACAAATGGAAGTACAAGTACACTTGAACAGAGAAAAGTCTTATTGAAAAATGAAATAGAAGTATTTTGTCTATATTGCCTTACACAACTCATTTATTTATGGATTTGAGCATCTGTAGATTTTCCATTTAAAATAAATTTACCTTGTCTTTTACAAACATTTTCTTTAGCTGTATAGAAGTATTTTTGAGGTTTTTCTTGAAAGATGTTTTAATGAACACAAACACAAGACAAAAGAGAGACTTTGATGATATGATGATATGATGAAATGTTTGAAAACATTTCTAAGTTTTGCAATCTATGAAAAAATACTGAAACTTATGTGCTTGAGCATAAGTTTTCTTAGAAATACACTTTAGATCTGAGAAAAGGAATTTTCTGTTAAGAAACTATATTAGACTCTTGTCCACACAGAAGTTAGTATTACAAGTACAAAACAAAAGAGTAGCATCAACATAGCAAGACATAATCCAATATGAAGACAGTAACTAAGGGGGTGATGAATAAAGGAGATTAGACTAAATATGAATTTAAGTAATCTGGATTTCAGTATTGCAGAGTTAAGATTCCCTAAAAGACACAAAGTGCTCATCACCAGTTAAACAAAAAATTCAGTTTTTACTACAGCGCATTTTATTTAATTCCTTCTACTCTCCCCTCATCCAAAAAAATACAGAAATCATCCTGGTCTTTGAAGAAATGATAGTGAATACTATTTAACATATTAGAAAAGAAGAAATGTTCCTGGCTGCGAAGTTCCACTGAAAAGAAAGGTGACCATTAATACAGAAATGACATTAGGCACAGACTATATGTGATGCCTACCTTTATCATTAAATTCTTTTATCCTGATGCAATAATGTTAGGTATTGCAGCCTGGTGTTTTTACCGATGCTAACAATTTTTGAAGTATACCCCTCATCAGATCAATTAAATATCTTTTACTTATGCTGCTCTTCCAACCCACTACTATAGAGAGCTTAGCCAAGTTAACTATAACAGAAATTTAAATGTTTGTGCTAAGTTGGTGTGTGGTCAAAGACATTCCATGTGTCTGGAACAATTACAAGGAACATGGGTGAAACAGTCACGATTTGAATGTTAGACCTAAGTAAGATCCACCACATTAGAAGTTGCTGATCTGCTGGCGAAAACCAAAACTGATTTCTGCCAAATTGTGAGCTAATACAGGTCACCTCACATTATGCAATGAAGTTATACAACAAAAGAAATTGTTGACTGAGGTAAAGGAGACACAGTATTTAGGGTGAGAAATTTTTAGACGAGACTGAAGAGGACTAGCACTCAGCTAGACTGCAACATCACACTGGCAGGATATTAAATGAAAATTTCAATCAAGGGAACAGAATCTCATAAAGGCTACAGAGATAGGCATGTTTAAGCTTGCTTTTTTTTTTTTTTTTACTCTATGCATCTGAATACCATCTAATTATTGCCAAGAAGAAACGCTAAAAGGTTAGAATTCAGAGTGAAGGTCTACCTCCGTCACGAGGTTGCAAAAATAACAAGACTAATCTGTTCTAGGTTGTTTCTCCCTGGAAACAGACAAGGATGCTTGGCAATAGTAGGCTAATCTAAGCAAATTTTGGAATAGTTTCAAAATGAGGTCAGGATTGGAGATAATGACAGTGATCTTTGCCAAATCCCTCTAAGCAACTATTGATAGTGGCCTTGTTACAGAAATATACAAACAAATCCTATTTTTAACAGGGAAGGATGGAGAAAGTTGAAAGAGATTCCAAGGTCAAAAGTGTATGATCCTATTTTGAAAGACTACGTCGAGATTCATTACACAACATAATACAGGACAGTTATCCAGCTTTACAGTTAAACTGGATTAAACAGTTCAGATGGAATTTTTTCTTCAAATCATATGTATTCCGGTCTACGTAATTTGTCCACATTTGTGCTCATATATGCAAGAATTTTTTTTAAAAAGTACCAGCACATGAAGTAAAAACAGTAGTAAAGTTATCAGTGTTGCTTTCTCACAACAGATGTCTAATTACAACTCAGATGTTTTACAGTTTCTGCTGTTTCTCTTTATAGAATAGAATAGCTTAATTTTTAAAAATAAAAGCAATTTTAAAGACATTTTCAGTAAGCTGGTGATTTAACTGTGGCAAAGATACTACAAACTCAACTCACTTTTTCCACATATTCAAAAACTAAGTATAATTTTCCTCTTCTTCTGAAGGCTTCCTTCAGCTCCACTATGTTCTCCTGTTTCAAAGTGCGAAGCATTTTAAGCTCTCGTAAAGTGGTTTCTTTGACTTCTTCATTTTCTGGAGTGCAAAGTAAAAGTGACAGAGTAAGCTTATTAAAAAACAAGCAAATTTTAAGACCAAAGCACAGATCTGTAAGCCCTGTAAGTTCCCCACAAAGCTTTCAAAAGAAATTCAGCAATGCCAGCCCACTGTAGCAGTTACAGAAGGCAGCAGAGTAAGTATTGATGCAATGAAGCCTTGAATCTAATTCAGAGGAGTCCAGAAATTTAACTGCTTCGACAACTTAATTTAACTGATTTGACAATATAATTGTCTGAAAGGTGTTCAAGAAAGGAATGTTTTATTAATGCTCCGTACACCGCTTATCATTATAGGCCCCTGAACTGGGTTCTAAAGGATACTACTAATGAAATGTGAAGTAAACAAGACTACATTAGGTTTTATTTTCATTTAGTAAAGTGAAATCCATTAATTCAGTAAATTTGCTCATGCACACATAGAAATAGGGTTCTTAGCCTCTTAGAACTGTTATCTACAACAGAGAGATATTATATGA
Source organism: Cephalopterus ornatus (assembly GCA_013396775.1). Taxonomy (NCBI): domain Eukaryota; kingdom Metazoa; phylum Chordata; class Aves; order Passeriformes; family Cotingidae; genus Cephalopterus; species Cephalopterus ornatus. Next base: position 185,298 of record VZRE01001844.1, read on the forward strand.
GATGTGCTTGCATAAATACAAAGCTAAATCACATCTGCAGGTCAGGTACCACAAAGACAGTCAGAGGCAGAGGAATTAAAAACAAGGAAGAGAACTTATTTTTCCAGTGCAAAAGGCAAAAACAGGTTTGTAAGGGAGAGAGAATAACACAGATCATGCAAATGCAATAATCATCAACAGAAGAGAGAGGGGAAAAAATAAAAAGTTGAAGTGTGGCAGGAGGGAAGAGGAAAACAAAATACTATAATCACAAATGTTTTGATTAAAAATATATAATTTAGAGCAATCTAAATCTTTTCATTTTAAAACTGAGTGCTTGATGTTGGCTTGCATCAGCCTGATTACATAATCTCATCTATTGCGAGAAAGACTCTTTTGAGCACATTTAGCATTCATATGTCAAAAAACGGCAAAGATTCAGTGAAACAAAAGTGTCAATAGAAACAATTACAGTATATTCAAATTTCTAATGAACTACCATATTAACAAGACAGATGTGAAATGGGCTGAATCAAATCCATCAAAAGAACTTCTGTCGTATTTCCAGAAACTCGTAAACAACTAGCTACAACTCTGAAAAGCAGTCATCAGTCATGTAAACTGATATTATGTAATAGTCTTGGAAAGCCAGACCTAATGGCAATGTTGTATTTTTTGTTTTCATTTTTTGGTAGACAGGCTAATACAATAATCTTGTTTGGGGCTTAATTAAAACTGAGATTTATTGCCTACAATCTGTACTGAATAGCCACAGCAAGTTCCAAAAAGAAATTCTAAAGTACTCTCACGACTTGGTCAAGATGGTCACCACAATTAAACTATCTCCTGCATCCTTTAACAGGGATTTAGGACAGATTTCTTAACAGAAGAGCTAAAACATTCATCAAATATGTTCTTCAAGTGTCTGGGAAAATGACCTGCAAGGCAGAAGTTTGCGTTGAGCAATACAAGAGGCAAACGAGACTTTGCTGTGACTCTGAAAACTACAGGCCTTGTAATCAACAACACCTCCATGGCCACCACCAATCCTAAAACAATAACAGAAAATAAAAGTTTGTTAAAATAAAGTGGCTGCTGTTTCTTGAAACGTTTCTAGCTTTCAGCTAAAGCCTCAGTATGTGGCAAACCACAGCTGCATTGCATCAGACTGGGCTGACTCCTCTTATTACTTCATACTTGTCTTCTCCTTCTGTTTGTGCCAGGCCATTAGGGATCGGGGCTAACTTCTCACGTACACAAGGCAGACAATTGCTTTCGTGGTTGGTTGCCAATTTTTCCTATGATAGAATATGGTGATTGACTATTCCCCAACAAGTGCAGGTCAGAGAGACAGCCTTGTCTTGTTCAGTTCTTTGGGTCTATTACTGGGAGAGGAATGGGTGTGTGCAGCACTCAGAATAATTTCCATGCGTCCTGCCTTCTGCCACCCCCTTCGAAGCCAGCAACAGTAAGCCTCGCAGAAGTTGGCTCTTCCTCCCCTCAGCAGCACTGCAGAGCACACAGGCTGCTGTGAGGGGTCAAAGAGCAAGTTTCCTGAGGAGAGTGGAGCCTGCTGAAGTGAGGACAGAGCTGCTGCCTCACCACGCAGCTTCCTCCATGGACCCCTGGGAGCTCCTGGATTTGTTCTCATATGACTGAACTTCTCAGTGACTTCTCTCAGTCTCCTCCATTCACCACTTCAAGTTGCCCTAACATTTAGATCCCCTCTGACAGATGAAGGGTGATAAGACTGTGCAAGCTACTACTGCAAGAGGAGTTTCTTTACATTTTCTGGTCACATCCAGTCTCTAAATGATAGATCGTACTCCTGCATATGACACCACAATCTCAGCCACATTAAGACAGGTGCATCAAGAAAGGTAGTTATCTAGTTAGTGTATAACACAGTCCTTAGGCAGGTATGAAGGATCAAGTGTCTTGAATATTCACAGAGCTAATAAATCATTATAATTTAAAAATCGTATCTTGATATATGAGACTTCTTATTTCAACTGGAGAGATATTAACAATGTCATTATTGACAGAAAAGATGCAGCAGAAAAGGTTACCTTCACTGTCTTTGAATTTCTTGATAGCCACAATTTCATGTGTCTCCTGTAAAACAAAAGCAAAGAAAGGAAAATGAGCAAGGTCTGCTGTTTGTTTTCTCTTACCTTTTTTTTTCTTTCTCCTGAGCATCAGAGAAAGACAAAAAGAAGCATCCAGAGAAATTTCACACTGCAAAAAAGTTAATTAAAAACCTGGGAAATGCCTCAGTGATTGGGCCAAATGCAATACACACCCACATGTAACAGATATATCACAATTAGGAACCCCAGTATAAAAGCAACAGAGTTAAATGCCAAAAGTTTACATTTAAATACTGTTTAACAGATATCAATTACATTTTCTGAAGAAAAAATGAATCTTATTTCTCAGTTATTCTGATTTTCTAACAATCACAATCTGGCCAAAGTATGAATGTGAGTGCTTATCTTTATGAAGTGAAATGAAAATACTGTGCTATTATGTGACTAAGGCTTATAATAAGACCTGTCATTTTGGCTGCCAAAAGTTTTTGGGCTTCAAAGATCAAATATCCACAAAGAACATGATATTAGGAAAGTAGCTTCTCTGTGCCTCCTTATAAAAATTTGTCATCTTAAGGGAAGCCCATCCAAAACCAGGGTCAGTAATTGCATTTGGCAGTGTTCATCTCTGCTTACAATAAGTGGTAACTTCTTAATGTCCACCTGCCTTTGCATTCCTCTAGCATTCTCTACTCACCAAACCTGGTTATCATAGGTCACATTTTTCTCTTAAATGAAGACATTTCTCTCTTGTTGTGTGAGCAGGAATGAATTTAGCACATGGCCAAAATGCAGCCAACAAAACATGACTAGTGCAGGCCATTCATACAACGATGCAGCAATTGAATTTTAGTAACAAGGTGCACAGAGTAAAGGCATGTGAGCAGAGAGGCAGGAGGCTACCTGGGTTACTTGATGAACTAGATCTAGTCAACACACCCTTTTTTGTTTACCAAACATTACAGTTTTCAAAAAACCCCCAACAATATCCCACTATTAACAGTATGGAAAGGCTGGATCGGAGAACAGCCATGAAAAGGGAAGCGCTCCTGGAATACTTGAAGACGTGCATAACCAATTACAGAGTAACACAAAGATTTACTCCATTTTTCATTTCCAGTCATCATAACAGATGAACCTGCAAAATACCTGACCCTGAAAAAACTTGTGTAGATAGTGAATAATGCCTTTAAGTGAAAATCAGTACTACTGTGACTAAAAATGAATTTGCAAACATAAGAACGAATGCCTATGTGTGCGTGTGTGTATAATTTGCATGTCTATAAAAACATCCTTTGATCATCAGTCATACCATCTATCTGAAAAACTTGCAAGCATTGTATTGTGTATTAAGTGACCAAACTCGTAGAGAGGACTTGCACTGCTTTTCTGCTTCTGAAACCTACCCTTCACACACACTGGTCTAATGTGAAGGCTGACAGATACATTGCATAAATTCAGCTGAGGTCCAATCACTACCTTTTGCTCAACCAATTTACAAAACAGTAAAGACAGAGATGTCAGAAATGAGGAAATAGTATACATTTCAGGTTCAGAGTGATTCTGAAAGTCTTGTCTTTAGCTTTTAGGTCAAACACAGTTCCGTAATAATTTTGTTTCATGAAACTTACAAAGTAAGCAAACTATTTTACTAACTATATTTTTACTACTATATAATAGTATTGTTATATTTATTAACTCTAACACTGCTAATAGCAGTAATAGTTACTAGGACTATGAAGGAAAATTAAGAGGTTGAGTAAATTTAGTTTATTTGACTTCTGGTATCTACTGGTAGCTGCTCTGGCTAATTAAGCCTTTGAAGGATTTTTCAGAAAAGGAAGACTGTAATTGCCCTTGAAAGCCTCTGCTGACTGTAAATGCCTATGTTAGACAGTGTGCATAAACCACTGTGCAATAAAGCCAAATTTATCCATTAGTATTAACATGCCTATTTCACATGAAGTAAAAGAAAAATTTGTAGACATTTCAGCTACCATCAAAAGGCTGTGTTTTTATTCTCAAAGTAATAGCGGTGTACACTGCAAGAAATGTAGGAGTTGAAAAATGTATCCTCACAGACATGAATTCTGCATCATTCGAGAAAACTAGTCCAGTGGCTTTTCTGCCATATCCTGCTGTGTACAGTAAATGTGATTATTTTGGAAATTAGGTTTTAAAAGCTCTTGGGTCAAGGTCTTGCAAAGACTTATGTCAGATATGCTATCAAACGTCCTGCAGGATTTTGACTATTTACAGTACTTAAAGCATGAGTGGCTCCAGGAATAATAGGAACAGAAAGACCTCAGCAACACACACGGGTGAAAAAGTTATCCAAACAGTTAAAAAAAAATCCAACATTTAAGAAATTTTCATTTGAAAATCTTTATCACTTATATTATTTCAATAAACGTATTAATGATGTCATAATTAAGCAATCAAAAACTTATATATGACATATTTCCTATCTTCAAAAAAAACCCCTCAACAAATAATATTTAAATAACCTGAAGTGAAACAACACCAAAATGGGACATCTTAGGAAGGAACATTCTTGCCTAGGTTTCTTGTCGGATCTCTTCCTATCTATATGGTATTCCCTAAGAATCTTGCCAGTGGTGAACCAGTCAAGATGAAGCTAAAATGGATACAAAGACAGTGAAGATTTATGCATAGATTTTTAAATACGATGCACCTGCTTGTCCAAAAGTCTGTAGCTTTCCTATGATGCAGAACACCTCCAAAACAGGAGGGGAGATCCATGAGACAGAAGAGAAAACTGAAGCCAAGTGCATATTTCTCAATTCTTGGTCGCATGCTCTAAACCAACTAAATAGTTTATATGAGGTGACATATGAGCTCACCATAATTTTAAACTATTTCCAAAAGGAAGAATCCATCTGAAATGCCCTGTTCCTCTATTTGCCACTACACCTACTAATTTTGAATTAGATGTCTGGTTTCCACCAAATTTTGTAGAGAAGTGCAAGTTTTAGAAAGAGGAAATTTCAAAAAAATACTCTCAAATTTGTCAGCCATATATAGAACATCCTTCCTCGGGGGAAGGAAGCAGCAAGAACTCTATCTGCTGTACAGTGTACGATGTTGGCAGATCAGCAGCACATATAGACTGTGCAATGCAATTAGCCACTGTACATAATTTTCACTCAGATAAACTAATACAGAGTAAGACTGGAAAACATGGAGCACGTTTTGTATATGGACCAATGCAGCAGGCATATAGCAGAGGTGGTAAAAATATGCTTCCTGGATTAGGAGACAGATGTTAGAGCTGGTCCGATGTTGGCGAAACAAGGCACTTGGTGCAAAGCAAACAGAAAACAACACATTGCTAAGCCCTGAGAAGATGGTCAGAACTGGGGATACAAGGAAAAGCAGAGCTTTGAGCAATGAGGGAATTCAACAGTGATAATTCAGACCCCTGGGGAAATCTGAAAGGTTCTTTACAGATCAAATTAGGCTTTGTTACTTAAACCTTTACTTAAAAGACCTTTTGGAGATCTAAAGTCTTTTGTGGATCTGTTGTTCTGCTTTTCAAAAACATGTCAAATTGGAATTTCCAAAGTAGAATTGCCATTCACTAAAATATATTTTTTGCATTTCAAAGGGTTTTTTTCAAGCCTGTACTACAAAACAGAACAGTACTGAACACCATGTTCAACCTGATTCCGGAAACCCTCCTTAGACAATAGCTCAGTATCCAACTCCTACCATGGAAAACTGTCGTATCCAATTAAATGTATCATCTAGGTAGATAAGGCTGTTACTAGTTGATTCAGAGTTTGAGACTTCAATGAATGTCAAAGAAAGAAAAAACACAACCCTTTCTGATCTCTACGACCACCTGATATCATGAAGTATGAAAATTTGAGTTCACTTACCTGTAGTTTTTCTTCACTCAGCTACATTTATTACTAAGCATCTCATTATCATGCTCTAATAAAAAATTGTGGCCTCAGTATTTCATTCTGAGGTAACAGCAAATTTGCAAACACACAAGTCAAATCCCTCTTGGCTTTGGCATTACATCTGATTATTGAGGACATATATTAGAAACATTGTATGTTATAAAACTACAGGAAAACCACTGTTTTATAACTAAGTATGCAACAACAGATGAATATTACTGAAAACACCTTGTGTAAAATTTAAGAGCTATTGGAAACTGATTATTCAGACTACATGATTACGTGTGTCTAAAATGAGGCAAAATACGGCTCTTCTTCATGTAAAAACCTGCTAATACCTTTTAGTAAGGCTAAGACAAAAAATTCTTTTCTGTTTGCTTTACATATAAATGTAGTGACAGGAGGAAGGAGATACTTGCTCATGGCAAAAGTGTATCTTCAGTCCTGGAGATGGGAATCACTTCATGCTAGGGCTCAGTTCTTTGCTTTACCTCAAAATACGTGTGGGAATTGCCTCTGGAGAAAACATGTGCTTTACTGTCTGCCCTCTTAGCCACAGATGAGTGGCGAGTATGGCTACGGGAGCTGAGCAGTTCTCACTGCTCCTGGGCTTCCTCAAAAGATTGTAACAGCTGGTGTTTCCTGTCACCAGTGTCAAACTAGAAGAGTTCCTAACTCAAAACCATTTAATTTTATCTCATTTAAAGGATAGAGGTCCCCTATTTTTCCATTGTCTCTACCAGATTTATATGTCGCTCTTATTATATGTAATTACATATTGCACAATACACAAGTGATTTCCAGAACAACAGAGGAATGTATCTCTGTTTTGTAGAAAGATCCTTGATGTTAATGATAGGAGTACTCAAGGACAAAGATGCTCCTCAGTATAAACTAAGATCTTAGAACTACAACCATTCTTCCCTAGAAAGAGAAAACATATCCTATTCTTGAAAATATGATGTTACAAAGAAGAATCTCTTCAAATGTTTGTCCCTATTTTGATTCAAGAATTTCGGTTAGGACTTTTTTTCCTTTTTCTTTTACATATCATGGAAAATCTGACACAAAGCATAGGTACACAAGAAGATTCTTGAAAAGTAGATAAGAATCCGACCTTCTAGAAGTTACATCAGTCACCAATAATTTTACTACCTCACCCTATACGATTACAAGAATTTCTCAAGCATGGATTTTTTAAGTAACCGAAAAAACAAGTGTTTATAAAAATCAACAAGCCTGAGCAGAGATAGCAGAAGTCAATACTGAGTGAATCCCATGCACATGAAGCATATTGCTGCCTTTACTCTGGCTAAAGCAGTATCTAGTACATCACATCAGGGTTTTATGCTGATATATTAAGTGCCATATTAAGATATGACATGGCATGTTCTGGGATCAGCTCATGATTTCCATCTGTACAAGTATGAAGCTGTAAGGCCCAAAGATAAAAGCATGTTCACCTTCTGCTATAAAAAGTGAAATCAATCTCATTTTCTACTCATAGATAATGTAAAAATAATGTTATAATACAAAATTAATTTTATAAAAATAATTTAGAAGCAAGCAAGAAACTGATTTGATCCTAATAATCCATTTCATACCATTTAGTTTGCCACAACAAAGACACACATGAAAAAATCAACAAAAATGTATCCTATGGCTAATGTCTTTACAGAACAAAGTAGTACAGTTTGACTTGCATAAGCATTATTATGTTCTTGGCATTTAAGCATTTAGAATAGATCTTTCAATAATCTTGATTCTAGCAAAATCACAGATCATTAAGCGATCAGCAGAGGCAACAAAAGCCCAGGAAACCATTACAAGATAGTAAAGCATTTTTGATGAGTTGCTTAAAATGAAACTTAAAAAAAAAACCCAACCAATTAATTTTTCAAAGTTACTCTCAAAACAAGAGGAGAAAATATTAACATTTTAGTCAGTATTGATCAATGTATCACAAATTTAACATTTGTCATTACAAAAGTCCTTAAACTTAGGCCAAGATACCTCTCCATGCACATTCTGAGGGGTAACAGGCATCATTAGCTGCATGTAAATCAGGTCCTGAAGTCACCACAGTGTCTTGACTCTATTTGCATTCTGCCTTAAAACACTACTACTTTTGGACAGTACTAACAGACTAGAACACAGCGTCTTGTCTTCTCGAGACTTCCAATGTTAGGTGCTGGCAATTTTGCTGGCACTTACTTTCAAAATCTAATGGAGTACCTTAAAATATTCTATGTAGAAAAAAAGAGAGATGTGCAAGATGATGGATTCAATTTCTTTTTTCAAACAGTTTGACATTAGAAAGTGTAAGTCATAGCACTGTGCTTCTTCTACACCGAAAAAACTTTGGAGAATTTCCCTCAAGAGGTGCTTCACTGCTTTAATCCTGTATTTCTCCCTTGAGAAAATTTTAGCTCTCCTATTTTTCAGTTAAAAACCCCACACTTGATTTATCTAAGAAATATGACTCTTAGCATAGGCGAACTTTCAGGAAATTACTTCCTAATCTAAAAGTCCTATTTATCTTTAGAAAGAGGCAGAGCCTTTGGTAAATAATGATGGAACAGTATGTCTGAATTATCACAATGCCTTTATTTACTGGAAAATGGCTTAGACTTTTTCCAACACGTATGTGTTAAGAGTTTACTTGAGGAGAAGCACCTAGAATGAATCACCAAAAATCAATTTAATGTCTCCTGAAAGCAGAAATGTTATTTACTAAGCATCTAAGTGCAGGAGAAGACTCCTAATGGAACAAAGATCTATATACTTCCTATGTCATTTTAATGAAGATGGCCACACTCTTTGCTGGTTGACGAAAAACAAAAGCAGGACTAGAGAAATTTTAAACCACTCTGGACCCACTAGAGGATTTTCAAGAGGAACAGGTATGGAAGTTCCCTTCTTCCACTGGGAGAAGAAGCACAAGAAAAAGTTGAAACCTTGAGCTACAAGTTTGACAGGAAATGACTAGTAAGTGTGTGAAATGATGGAAAGAGACTTCTTTTAAAAAATGCAAGCAGATTGAAACAGTTTCTCTGATTTCTTTCCCTATGTCTTTCAGAAGCACAACTGTCTGTTCAGAAGCTACGAGCAAAAGCTTGCTTTGGTTTAAATCAAATGTAATTCAAGGGAGTCATGGACAGCAAGCATTTCTCATTCAACAATCAGATGAGCCTGTAAGCCAAATGAGTGGCCCATCTGTATTCATGGACTCACAGACTGGGGTTCCCCTTCGAAGTGCCACAGCCTCTAGTGGCAGAATCAAGGGAGACTGATGGCTCTTCCCTCCACTGGTGGCAGAAACTCTCCACACTGCAGTAACTTCACAGACCCACAGGACAGTTGGGGCTGGAAGGCACCTCTCTGCCAGTCTTGAATGTCCCCCTAGTATCACTACAGATGCTCTGAACAGCCTTCAAGGTATTCAAAATAAATAAATAAAATAAATATCTAAATAAATAAATAAATAAAATTGGAGCAACCTGCTGCAGGCTGATTCTGCTTTGAGCAGTTATAAGGAGGCACACGTGAATCCTAAGGCGTGCACTACAATGCATGAATTTTACGTTCTTCAAAAACTTAAAGTCTACTAATTTAGAGTGTAAATATTGCCCTGAAAAGAACACTTCACAAGGAAGTGAACCCACTCAGTATTTTCTACTAACTACTAGGCTGATGATAACAGTTGGCATTGAAACTTTCATTGTTCCAAGTAGATTTTTCATATTTATTCACAATTTCCTCCAAGCAAGAAAGTAAATCTGCATCCCCAAAGAATTTGTACAATAATGTAATGGAAAGGATCTGGAATAAAAAGCAGCTTTTAAATACTACAAATGTAGCTATTCTAGATTTTCATAGTAAACTGGTACTATTGTAGCAATTTTTAAAACAATCTGTCCTTCATTTCATTTTATTCTAGCACTAATCCATATAATTTTACAATTTGACGATATTGTTTAACACAAACCATGGATGTAAAACATAAAACAAATTCAGTAAAGTTCTATAAAATTTTTCTGATACTGAAACATCAATAATAGTAATTTCAGTTACAAACCTCAGTCTTCTTCCAGTTCTGTTTGATTTTTTTTTGGTCTGCTAATGCTGGAAATTATGAAAATAAAAGCTATTTATAAATAACATAATATTGCACTGGGCAGATACCAGCATTATTTAATTACTTCTTACAGCATAATCTTGGCACTTGGAATACAAGTGATAACAAAGTGGAAAATGTAGAAAGGCAACCTGTACTACCTTTATGGCTTCCTTTAAGATATTGCTGACTTCATAAATGCAGAGGTCAAGAAGACATTTCTAATTACATTGTATTTCCTATTTTTTTGTTATTATGAATGTAATGTTCCTTTCCTGGGCATCTTGTTACTCAAGAGCAGGTAGAACTTATTGGAAAAATACTTGTTTGGTTTGGTTGCTTTTTTAACATTTTTTTGGTACAAAAGTCTATAGTGTTGCTATCCCAAGTTTTGAGAGTCAAAACAGTTTAGTATGATTGACTGAACTTCTGAATTCTATCCCATTTCACGCTTTAGTTTTGAAATATTTACTTCTGCACTGGATACAATTTATTTTTTATCTGGTACTTTCACGTTTTGTTTTTTTTTCTTTTTTCTTATCAACAGTCTGACAGGCATTTTCTTTAATTTGTTAAACAAGACCTATGTGAACCAAAGGCAAACCTGTCAAGCAGGTTCCTGAGGCTGAAACTCTTGCGCTGGAATTCAGCTTCAGATTAAGATATCTAAATTCAAACACCTGCATGTGAGTTGTGTTCAAAGTTCAAGCTTCTACTACAACAAGCAGAGCTGAAGAACTCGAAGTTGACCAGTCACTCAAGACATGATTAAGTAGCCTCAACGCAGGCATTTAAGATTCCCTAGATATCTACAACACTCACATGGGATTGGCAGAGAAGCAAACCTCCTAGAGCACAAGCTAGACGTAAGACATAGCATCCGAGGTATCACCATCAGCATTAAGGGCTTAGGCAACTAAAGCACATCTTTCAATCCCAAAGAAACATGTATTGAACTTCCCACTACTCTGTGACAAGATTTCCATTGGGAGTTTAGACACTTGTACAGGTGCACACATACATACCTAGATTCATATCTTAATCATGTCATCTTTCCAGATCTACCAGCACATGAAGAAAGAAATTAAATCAAAGCACATATTCAGCTTAAGAATGTATGGGAAATGCATGGAAATCACATTTGAATTTTCCAATCTTGGGTAAAAATCTCTTGCAGTGGAGTTTTTTTGTTTGTTTCTTTCTTTTTATTTAAAAAAATGCAGGTCCCTTCTCTTTTTATCAAGTACCTCCCCCAGTCTCCGCAACCTTTTAGAGACAACCAAGAGCTGTCCTGCTGGAAGGACTCAGTACCTTTGGATGCTGTGCATCTGGTCCCATCAAACTGTTATGAGCCCTCTTGAGTAACTCCCAACTCAGTCCTCACCCACTACTGGTAACTCATCTTCTTCCTCAATTCTTTCAGTAAGCATAGAAAACTGAGAGACTTTGCTGGTGAAAATGAAAGCAAAGACATTGAGTTCTGCCATGACTAAATTGCTTGTCCCTCCCTGCAACAGGCCCATATTTACCTTATTCAGCCTTTCCCTACCAAAGTAGCACTGGAAGTCCTTCTTGGTGCCCTTGCAAGTCTCAACTCCAACAGAGCTCTGGCTTTCCCAACATCACTCACATCCACCCAGGTAGTATTTTTAAATTCCTCCTTTGCTCTCTAGGGGTGCTTCTACATATGTGGGACTGCTTATATCCCACCACACTGCCTTTCCAGCAGGTGCCAGGGGAGTTAAAGTCTTCTATGAAAATCAGGGTCTGTGATTAGAAACTTCATCAGCTGTTTAAAGAAGGCTTTGCCCACTTCTTCACCTTGATCAGGTGGTCTACAACAAAGTCCCAATACAATGGCACAGTTTCTGGTGTCATCTCTAATCTGAACCACAGGCTATAAACCACACTGCCATTCATCCCAGAAAATATCTCCATATATTTGAGACACTCCTTCACACATGGGAAAACCTCACTCCTTTTTCTTTTGAGCCCATCTTCCCTGACATGTTTGTATTCATCCATCCTAAACCTTCAGTATTAATTCCATGTTAACAATTTTTAAATACTAAATCTTTGTTTTTAGAGTGCAAGCTACAATAGGATTTCTCAAACTTAGTTTGCTCAGTTTACCATTACCTTAAAAAGTAGTTTATCTCAGTGCTGAAGAAAAACAAAAAAAAAAAGAAAAAACCAGCAGCAGCTATTGTCATTTCCATGCTGCAGAAGTACAGATGAGGTTTGCCCTAACTTTAACATCTCTCATGTGCAAATGGCAACAACAAGTCCCCTGTATTTGGAGTGGACCTTAAACCACCAGAGGTGGTAACTGCCCATTCAGATACTGAGCAGCCATTCCAGATCTGTTCTGGAGCAAAAGCAAGAGTCATGGTTGAGGTTATTTTTGGGTTTAACATATTAATTTGAAAGACAGCATATGTTAATAATTATAACCTTTCTCCATCTGGGGGAAAACCTAAGATACAATGGTCTTCTTGTCTAGGATTCCAAAAATGAGAACCTTTACGTTTAGTGTTTTCAAAAAAAAAAAAAAAAAAAAAACAGTTTAAAACTGAAAACTTTTTCCCTCCACATTTTGGGCATGCAAAATAGTGTAACACTGTCTTGTCCATGCAATTTAGTATGTAAAAGGTGTAACCAAATGCAACCAACACCTTCGGTATTCTGGTCTCAGCTCATTAATAAGTTTGGCTGTGGATGTCTACATTAACCCTAATAATCTGTCATTCCATGTCCTCTCCATCATACAAAGTCTTCTTTCTCCTCAAGTAGCATTAACGGTCACAAACATCCCTTTCATTTATTTCAGATCTTTAATGATGATGTTTTTCTCCCAGGAAGGGATGATAAATTTAAACAGGAAATGCCACTTGTATTTTCAAGCCTCAGTTCTTTGGCTACTTCTTCCATTAGACAACAGTATTAGGGAGAGAAAACAATTCCCTCCCCCATCCCCTAATGATTTTGCAGCATTTACAAAAAGGCATCTCTTTGCTCTGCAGGTTTTTCATACCCTCAAAAACTATTTTTGCTGACATTATGCTCTTAACAAAGTAAATTCTAGGAAAATCTTGTAACTGAGAAAGCTCTATAGGTGCAAGTTGGTACTATTTTCTTTTCCTCCAATTTTGTATTGTTTTAGCATTATAACACAGCGGAATCATTTTTTTCTGATGTTTTATCAAATAGTTCTCCTCACTTTCTCTACCAGTGTGATGGATGCCCTACAGAATACTAAATCATGCTCTTTCCTACGTCCCCTTCAATTTAGCTAATTTTTAAGAAGGTTTTTTCCAATCTCTATATTGATATGTATTTCAGTGGACACCTTCATTTCTTCTCAAAGTTTCTATATTCAGGTTTTCAGAAAAAGAAAGGCTTTTCTTCTCTGGGATTATACACACAGTGTATTCTATGGATAATAAGAGAGAAATTCTTGCCTCTTAAGAAAACTGCCATTTTGCTCTGCCAAGCATTTAAAGCTGCCTTCCTTTTAACAGATTCTATCTTCTTTCTAGAACAGCATTAAGGATTAAAATTCAATCCAATCTGTTTTAAAAAAAAAGACAGCAGGCAAGATTCATACCTGAAACACATATGAGCTTTCCTGATCACTGTTGCAGAGGTTGGAGGAACAGCAGAGCTGCCTCTACACAAATTGCATGGTAATTTAGCTAACTTGAGAAGCAGAATGTATATAAGGAAATAAAGGAATCTGCACTCAAGGAAGAGTTCTGTTACTACTAACAGATGAAGAAGAAATGTCAGCTAAGTCTTTGTAAAAATAGCAATTCTACAGATGAAATTCCAGCTTTAGAGCTAAATTGAGAAACAGAGTTTGTGGACTTACTTCAGGCAGTTTCTGCAGCATCCAAAGACTCATGGCTATATCAGTATATTTTCTCTTATACTTCATTAAAGAGAAAAAAATCTAAATATCACAGAAGTTCCAGGAAGACTAAAAAAAAGCTCTTCTAACAAAAATTGCCCCTACCGATATGACTATCTAACACATCCTGCTTTTAGATCTTGCACATGCACTTGTGCTTTTGAGCCAGGAAAAAAAAAAGATACTATGCAGAATTTAGGTTCACTGTGAAAGTTTGCCCGAATGTGACAAACGAATACTTCTTGGAAAAAGGGGAAGAAAATTGTTTTGATCTCACCAAGTTTACTGTCATGGACACTGGAAACCCTATGTGGGGAGAGGGAATAAAAAAGTGCAGAATGAAGAGCTAAGGACCAGGGAATACATAGGCTAAAGAGACTGGGACAAGAAGGCAGACAAATGCAGTCTGAAAACAGATTGGAAAAGAAAACTGGGATAAGGTACCTGGACTCAGAAGTTAGTATTAAAACCAGCATAACAAATAAATGAACCTGTGAAGATCTAAAATTTTAGTGGAACCCAATTTAACTGAAAGCAGAGGAATGCTGAGAATTCAGAAATAGCCTGAAAACCCACTAAAACCACAGATGATTCTCATTCCACGGTGTTCTGGTATGCATGGGAGATAAAGGCAACAGGTTACTAGCTATGCCATCTCAAATACTAGAAGCTGACAGCTGTGTGACAACTGCGTGGGTATCCATATGGTGTTACATGATGAATTTTGTATTTGAGAAGTCTAGAAAATTATGGGGAAAAATAAGTTTATCACAGTGTATATAAGCAAGGCAGTATTTGAGGGGAAAAGGTAGCATTCTTTCATCAGAAATACTGGTGCATGCAAAAGAAACTAAAGCCGTTCTCTAGTTCTAAAATAGAAGCAGCAACCTCAAAGCTAAATTTAGACTGAGAACAATTACATTTTGTGTTTAAAAAGACTCAATTAATCTACATAAAACTCTAAGTATTTCCTAAAGGAGAGTCTATCTCATTTGGCTTTAGCCAGCTATGAGTTAGATATTCAGTGTGCATTGTCAAGGCTTTCCCTGCAGCTACTAAAAGCAGGGCAAGGAGACAAGATTTGGCCAGAAGGTTACTGATTTTAATAATTTCCAGACGGTAGAAATTGCTTTTTGAATGTTGGACTCTCTCAACTTATATAAACTAGGGAGATTGGTTATGCAAGACCTAAGCACTGAAACAGTGGGTGAGATTAATTCCACCCAAGTTACTTAACTTTGCAGCCCTTATGTCTCTTTTATTTTTGCACGCACAAACTTACATGCATGCATGTGTTTTTAAGGTACAGTTCAGAAATCTTATCAAGACTAGTAACCTCAGGGATATTACCTCCTCTGGATCACTATTCCTTGAGTTCCATTGCTACATTAAGATCATCACATCCATTGGATTGTATTTGTAATTCCCATGCTAGAAACACAAATACAGTATTCCCAACTGTGCTACTGAAGTAAGAACATCTCCATTGCCAATGTAACTGTGCAGCGTCAATTCTCACATCCCACAAAGCAATCTGGCATAGCTGACAGCAAGACCAGAATTTCTGAAACTCATCCTTCTTCTTTAACCTGCACATTAGAGAATAAAATACATGTTCACTGGTGAGCATCTTCATGAAACTAAAAATATCTCTGCTATGAGCTTTGCGTTTCCTGTCCCTGGTGTAATTGAAGGTACTACCTGAGATCGATAAAGCTTTAAATAACTTGCAAAGAAGGCCTCATTAGAAGTAGGTCACAAGAAAAATATAGATTTAGAAAGTATGTCATATATTGATCTCCTAGAGCCATATTTTTCTCAGTTCCAAAGCACTGCAACGATTCATTTGAACCGGAGTAAAAGAAAAAGTAACAACTGGGAAAGCTTTAGGATTCTTAATGGAGTAAAGGTTTCAAACCTTTTACTTAGTAAAATTTCTCATTAATGCTTAGTAACAGTACTGTTACTTCAGATTTGACTGGACGATACAAAACATTTAAGACCATTGCAAAAATCCAAAACGTAAGACTTTACAAGTAAGCTCGGAGCTTCATTGCAGTACTTGGTCTAAACTATATGAAGATATGGAAAACAAAGCTTCATCAGAGGCAGGCTGCCTTCTGTCCTTTGTAAACTGATATAGTAGCAAGCCTTCTGGTGGTACAGAGAGTAAACAATAGCTCTAACAGCAGTTTGTTGACTAGCATTTGTGGTTGAATGTGCTACATCTGATTTGGTTTCATTACAACATGACTCTGGGTGTGATTTAAAAGAACAAAACCAAAAAACATTAAAATATAAAATCACATAGCCAAAAGTCTGGGTGTTGCTAGAAAGATAGTAATATAAAAAAATTAACGAATCACTAATTACTCAAAATCTAGTTAAAGTCCTCATTAAAAAAAAAAAGAATTAGTCTCCTCACACAGCTTCATTCAGTTAATACTGTGTGAATAGTCAGCTATCACCACCACTTCAAAAAAGAAAAAGATGGCCTTGTAGAATGTTAATTATTAACCTACCCTACTCTAAAAATCAAGAGAAAAAAAACCCCAAACAAATCCCTGGACAAAAGACCCCTGGACCTAATTTTTCCTTTACATATGTCTTTCCACATATTTGTTCTTTGCAAGAATAAACTATGCCTTCATAATTTGATTCCTAGCCAGATATGTTCAGAAATGCCATGTTCTCCCATTGAAAAATTCTGGGACTTATTGTTTACTGTAGAAATAGAGATATGAAAACTAAACAGACTTTTCATTTTCACTTTTTTTTTTTTTTAATAGCTCAGAAGTGCTAAAAGATTGCCTTCCTTCATACAAACGTGTTTAGGTAAAAAGCACACGATACTTTAGCAGTAAGGATAAATTTTCACAATGTTCCTGAAACATAATTTGCAGATGAAGAGACAAGTGAAACCTGAGCAAATATAATCACAAGACTTCAGATGTGAAGGTTTTTGTTTAGATTTTTGTTAAAGCCTTGTACATGCCCGCTAAACACTCTGATAAAACAAATAGAATTATTGCCATTCATATTTTATATGGAGGCACAAATGTTCAGTTCTGCTTAAATTTACAAAAATAAAACAGTGCATATAACACAGCGTAACAGTGTGCTATCTAATACATATAACAATCTACTAGGAGGCAACAGAAGGAATGGGCTGGTATCAGTTTCTAAAACTTACCAGAAGAGACCACTTTGCTGTAACTCATTAACTACACAAAAATGTGTGTGTGAGTATATAAACACTTGTGCATGGCTCTGTACATGTACCCATCTGTGATTGGAAGGATGTTGGGAAAGCGACAGAAGCTAATCTTCAGTAATATAAATTAAAAACTATTTCACTGAAAATCATAGCGAATAGAAAGTCAGAAATACTAGAGACACGCTGATCTCCCTTGATTTGCTTCTCTGATACTGACATCATCTGAGATATCTGGTTTGCAGTCTCTTTTATGTTATCTGAGGAATATGGATGAAGGGAACACTGCATCCCAGAATAACTGAGCAGAAATACCACTCCTTCATTTTTGTTTTAAACATTCCAGATCCTATGGGTTGGATGTTATTTGGCCTCTCTTTAGACCTTCTAAAGGTCACTTGGGAAGCTCCTACTGATTCTCTTTTGCTCCCTGAATAGTTTTGATTCCTTAGCACTACAGCAGCATTTATAGCAGTGGAAGCAGGAAGAACTCACAAAATTAGAGCAGGTTCAGAGCCCAGGCTTCAATTCCATCAGATACTATTTTGTATATGTTTCTTAACACCATTCTTCACCGGCTGATGCTTTGAGGGGAAAAAAAAAGGTATGCACCCCTCGAATGAGTTTTTCACACAAACAGTCACAGGAAATTTGATCCTGTAGGAGCAGCAGCTAGTCAGCTCTACTCTGCAGATGGCATTGCCTGTAACATATTTCTGTGCATAAACATGGCATTCCTCCATCTCTGTTGGAAATGTTAATTGATTTCAAGAAGATAGCTTGCCTCCTGGTCAAGATGCATACTGTCAAAAACAGAAGTAGGTGTAACCAGCCAACAAAGTTTTTTTGGTCCTACAGAACTTCATCTTTCCACACCTCAGTGCATGATTACACTTATAAATATCACTTACTTCTGTCATACCTGAAAATCACAAAATTTTTTAAAAACCCTCTCTACAGCCCAAAGGAAAATTGATAATGATGGTAATGCTGTTCAGTCAAGCTTAAGTCTAAGAAAACTGTTTTGCAGTTAATTTTCAGCACACTGCAATCTGTGGTAATCTTCTGTTAGTAGAACTGTATGAAAAAATATGCTTCATAATACACATTTGGGAAGGAGTTCTCCTCAGTTTTACAACGATTCTTTGTGTACTGAAAGATTAGGAGGGTTGATCAATACGGCAGCACAATTCTATATGAAAAACCGAAAACAGAAAAACCACCCTTTCAGAACACATGCACACCTTGTTTCTGCTGCAGAAGGACCTAACAGGAGAGGGTAATTAGTCCCGGCATTCTAACAACAGGAAGACAGCCATAGAGTTGCAACTTATAACAGGAGCCTTTCTCCTGTTAGCCCGTCAGGGAAGCAGATTATAAACATACTTTTCAAACACAAATTCCAAACAAGGAAAACCAGAAAACAGACTCATGGAAGTTGAAGTAAACAAGACCAAAGTCAAGGACCATCCCATAACAACAGACAACATCTAAACATAAAATATGTATAAAAGATGTAAGAACTAGTTTTTTATCACCACCAAGAGGACCATCAGAGATGTAGTGGAGACTTGTAAGCTGCTTACCCTTGTCCTCCATCCTGCACAAATGGAAATGCTGCCCAAATCAGATACCTCCCATGGGCACACGCATACCCCTTCCTATTTCTAAAAGTGTGGGTACAAGGCTACAAGTGAATCAAAAAGAATAGGCCTCCCTGAGCACAATCATTTCACTTTAAGATCTGCAAATATTCACCCTCCCTTTATAAGACTGACACTGAATTTCCTTATACTAATTTTTCTACACTGCAGTACTCTACAGAAATTAGTCTTCATGTGGAAGAAGAAATAGAAAATGCTCTCTCCGAGTTTTTAAGTTGCAAGCAACTAAAAAACTGGAGAGCAATGTTGGTATCTGTTTCCAAAAAAGAGTTACCTGTGCTATTTAGAAACAAATACTTTGCTACTCATCTGGGAAAGTGAAAATAAAATTGCATAAAGATTTTTCATACTGGGCAAAGTAAAGCCATTATGTTCTAAGGTGTGAGGATAGAACACCTTACTTGCAGAAAGAGTGGTCTAATTAGCAGTTTAAGGTAAAATAAACCAGGTATAAGAAAAATGCAAATACTTTAAAAATCCAGAGGGTGTTTTAGTTTTCCTCTTAAACTAGAAGCAGCTTAAATAGATACCCTTTAGAAAAGGAGAAGTTAGCATGCAATTGGACTATTCTGAACAAAAGCAAGGAGGAGATTTATTGAGCTTTATTGTCCAGGTGCAGCAACACACAGCAGAATAAAAAGAAGCATGTGAAGAGTTTCAGATTTGTAATGTATGTATAAGGGACAGATAGCATAAAGAATGCTTCCAGTTCTGTGCAAACATGTAACAATTGCTATCAGTTGAAAAAGACCGAGCACTAAGCAATCTTAGCAAAAAGGCCTCTAGTGCTCATCCTGCCCTCCCACTGTATCCAAAATTTCTTGATCACTATACTCTGATGCCAGGGTTGTCTAGGCCCTTACTTAGGCTTTTAGCTGTGATCAAACACCACACACGGTAAGTGCAGTATTAAGTTCTTTGCATGAAATTTTACATATTTATACAAATTTTAACAGCTGTAATGGTATAAATGGAAACTACTTTCCTTTTTTCCCCATTTGTTGTTATCCAGGCTTTGAATGAGAAGTGATTACCGCAAGGGACTAAAATTCCTAGAATTTTTATTCCAAAGGAATAGAAAGTTTTCTGTATTTTAGGAGGGTATTCCACCAATTAGGAGTTACACAGAACTGAGTCGTCAAGGAAATTTAAATTGCTTTAACCAAGACATTCAGATTGACAACTTACTATTTAAAAACACACTGTAATCTTTACTGATGAAAAAATACATGTGCCAAGAGGAGCCAATAGTTTTCAGATAAAGTGAAATGATAGGAAAGTTTTCACTACTTTTGTCAATGTTTTACCTACACTGCCAAATGTTTATTTTCCTGGATTCATGGCTTTAAAAAAAGGCTTTAAATTCACCCCAAAAATTAAGAAAATAAGGTATATTCAGGACATTTTAGTGTATTAAAATTTTAAATCAACTTTGTTGGTACAAGTAATTTTGAAAGCTAGCTAGATGATCCAGACCCATTTTCCCCATGGTACATTTAATAATCTACATTAATGATCTTCTAAAAGACTGAGTTGTGCTCTGTTTTAGTGGCCTTTGTTTAGACACACTGAGTGTCCAGAGATCAATGATTAACATAGTGCTCTTAGAGCTGCTCACATGTCCTAGAAAAGTTCAAGAACTCCACAAGAATCCCTTTCAGGAGTACGATCAGCCTAAAATCTAGAAATACAATTTTCTTTGCATCAATTATGCTGCACAGTAATTTGCAATTTGATGACAAGACCAGACTGGAATTCAATATTCAACCAAATTCATACTACTACAGATGTAGTCCTATAATTAGCCATATGCTGTTTCCTCTCCCATATATTAACTTGCATTAACTATAAATTCCCTAGCTTGCACCACTACTTTCCTAATGATCCAAGACCCCACATCAGGTCTCTGATTCTCACCTATTTCAATTTCTTCTGCTGCTGCTTCTAAGAAACACAAGTCATGTTCTTAAACTTTAATTTTCAGCATAACATTTTCAACTTTTTGCAAGAAAAAATAATTGGTATGGATAGTTTGGCTTTGGGTGCTCATCACATCCGCATTTAAAAGTAAGATTTCTCTTACAAGGATTTTAAAATGAGATACAGCACTACAAGCTGTTTGCAATTAAGAATCATTAGGGGCAACCACAGAACACACTGCTGCAGGTCAGAATATGATTCCTATATTATTACACATGTAATGATATATAATCCCTTTGCAGATGGAGTGTGCAGCAACTACTAAGGGGCATGTTTATTTACTGGTAATATTCCAAGCAAAGCTGTTATTTGAGGCATAAGCAGTAACCTTTTACTTAGTAAAACCAGTACCTATAGCAAGAATTCATAAAACATATTATGTAAAATACTATCAAAAACTCATACAGTTTCTTTAAGAAACAAAAGTTCAGAAGATGCCTGGTTAATCCAGAGCCATTAGTGTGACAAACTGGAAGAAATTGTCTGACTAAAAGAAATACTGATCTAGGATACTGTGACTGCAACAAATTGCTTATCTTTGACTTAATTTAAATTGAAAACCATCAGTTATATATTTCACATATCCTTCCAAAGCAAGATGAATCACTCTTGTTATTTTTAACTCAGGCTTCTATGCTTCTTTCAGCTACCTGCATTACTGAAGTACAAGGGTGATCCCATTTTTCTCCCTCCCCCTTGATTTGAAGATCTTCTGCAGCATCAGGTCCCTCCGCATCCCAGTTTTGTGCTGCATGAAATTACACTACCCAATGTTATAATGGCCAAGCCAACTTAAGCCATCCTAATGTGTGGTACTGAAAGCAAACACCTTCACATGGTACTACTATAAATTGAACACATCTGAAAAAAATAGATAAATCTTAGTATCGCCTTCCACAGCAAGTTAATTTCTCTACTCTGAAAGTTCTCTCTCATCTTTGCCCTGCACCTTCTATTTCTAAATATTAGCCTTTGAGAACAAAGGGACGGAATGAGAAATTTCAGTACTGAATACCACCCGTATGTGAGTAGGGTTCGTAACACAAGTACAAAGCAGGAGATAAGGGGATGGAGTATCCTCCAAGGGACCTTTCAAACAGCAGTCTGGATTGTCATAAAAGACTCAAAGGGAAACAACACAACTGCAGACATCAAAGGGGCACCATTCCATTGATATGGCTACAGACTGACCAATGTGAATAAAGAAAACTATTACATTTCATAGAATCCTGGAATATCCTGAGTTGGAAGGGACCCACAAGGATCATCAAAGTCCAGCTCCCGGCCTTGCACAGGACCATCCCCAAGAGTCACACGATGTGCCTGAGAGCATTGTCCAAACACTTCTGGAACTCTTGTCAGGCTTGGTGCTGTGACCCCACTTCCTTGAATATAAATCGGGAGTACATTGACATCAATGACATTTTAAACACATTAATACAATGTTAATCTGATTGTCTGTTTTCCTCTGCCACCAGGGACTGAAAGGACCATGGAAGAGGCTCAGGTTCAGGTATAGACAAATGTCACAATGAATGAAAAAAGAAAGCTTTAAACACTGTCAATACCACATTCACATCTACCCTGCACAGCAAGCAGTTATAGACATTCATTGTATGTCATTTATATGTATGTATACAATAACTGAAGTGAATTAGCACTAACCAAGCTTGCCTCTTGCTGCTGCACTCAAGTGAACGCCATGGAAGCAGAGTATGGAAGGCCATGAACAAATATTCTACATCTAATACTTCACACCAGAATTCCGTAAGGACAGCTGAACTCCCTCTAGGAGTTCCATGTCCCTCTTGTAGCGAGTAGCCCAGAACTGGACAGGGCACTCCAGCTGCAGCCTCATTAGGGCTGAATGGAAGGGCAGGATCACCTCCCTCATGCACCCCACTGGACTTCTTGGCCACAAGGGCACACTGCTGGCTCATGGACAGCTTTTTGTCCACCAGGACACCCAGGTCCTTCTCCATAAAACTGCTTTCCAGCAGGTCAGCCCCCAGCCTGTAGTGGTGCATGAGGTTATTCTTCTCCAGGTGCAGGAATTAGATCAGGAAAAGTCTGTGCATTACGCAGTTTCCAGCTTTACTCTGAAGTGATAAAGCTAAGTACCAAAAATGCTCCTAACATCATTCAAATTTTGCTCAAAGGTTCTAATTTTGGAAGTCAATTGCATAGGAAGAAACACAAACATTTAAAATATTATTTCCCTGAATGGAAATAATTGCCACGTAATGCTAAATGCTCTGCATTATCTTCTATTCCTTACCACTGCAGGCTGCTTCCCTTAACCTTTAACAGCAATACTTTCACATTGACCTTCAGATTTGTCACTAAAGTGCCGAATAGCAATGTTGTACCTAATATCTATTTTTGTCAAAAGCAGACAGAAATACCTCTCCTTGACTCACAGTATTACAGAAAGATTAGTGAAATACAAACATGAAAACCCAGAAAATTCCAGATCAGCACAGCTACTATTCCAGTGTTCAAACACCAGGCAGTGCAAGTTCACTCTCCAGCAGTCTAAATCTGAAATCAGTTCATACTCCCTCCACTATATGAAAGACTGTAGCACTGAGGGGAAAAAACACAGGCAGTAATCTGGTCTCATTGTGAGAACTCAGGTTTTTCACTTACTCATCATTTAAATTCTTAATCTACCAAACAGGAACTACTGTCAAGTTCAGTCAAATCCAAAGAAAAACAAAAAAGGAGCTGTATCCCTTTCAGTACAAAAGATAATATTATTAAAAAAAAATAAATAGAAACTGCAATGACTGTATTCTTCAGTTCAAGCACTTGGCTTAACACATGCTGGGGATCTAAGGAACCTTGAAAGCCAAATTTAAAGCAAGAACATCAAAAACCATAACACACTGAAGATAAATGCAACTTTTACAAACAAGTACACTTACCTTTTAATTTTGGCACTACAGAGAAACTCATCAACATAAAAAGAAGGGCTAGTAGATTTCAAGTGAGAAGATATTAATAAAATCAGCAGACACATGAGTCAGAAAAGGGATTCTAACATCCACCAGGCAAATTCAGAACTCTTTTTTTTTAAATATTAGAGATACCCCAAATTTTCTACACGTATGAAGCTCTCATTCCCTCTATGAAAGTGGCATGACCTGGTCGCAGATGCCTGTAAATAAAATTCATGAGAAACAAACAGGAGGAACTAGGAGTCAGTGCAGTTACAGAAATATGAGCTATCTGAGCTACCTGTCATCCTAGATGATGAAATCACAAATTAGGATTACAGAAAATGTAATGGAATAGCTCGCATGATTGGAGCACTGCCATGAACAGACACAGGATATTTGAAGAAGGATGAACTAAGAAGGGAAGGAGATTCTTGCAGAGGAAAGGGAGGCTTGAATGCATGTACTTTTGCTTTGAAATATGTAAGGAACAAGTTAAAAGTTTTTGCATGAGGGTTTGAAGACACAATAACACAGGTGACATTCAGGGGAACGTTTCTTCAAAGCACCTGATCAAGAGAGCAAAATAGATAAAGCCTTCTTAAGGGAAGCCTTACAGTAGGGTCCAGTTTTCGCAGAGGACTTAAAACACTCCAACATCTGCAGAAAGGGTAATACAGCATGATGGAAACAATCAGATTTTTGGAAGATGGAGAAGGCAATTTCTTTACACAACTGACTAATGAACCGACCGGAATGTGAAGACTGATGGCAACCTAAGAGGCAGTGACAACATGTAGTCACCCTGACCAGAAGACCTCTGTACGTGGAAGAATTAGTGATGCACATCAGAGTTCAGCTGAGGTGGCCCAGGCCTGTGCTGCTCAGCTCCCTGGGCTGCAGGACAAACTCAGCCAGGTGGTTGTAACAGAGGAGCCTGCAGGCAGCTCCCACTCAGCATCTGCAGTTACCTCACCTGCATGGCCTTGTCTTTATCTAGGGATGTTGTGAGAAGTTCTCTTGAGAACAGTCTTTCTGTTTGACAGTAGAAATGATTAGGACTTTTATTGTAAAAAAATCCTCTAATAGCTTGAATAATGTAAATGGGGTAACCCCTATTCACAGACATGGCCTGCGCAGCATGCTGCACCCTGACCAGAGGTCATTTTGATGCTGCACAACTCAAGACTCCCAGCATCTAAAGGGATGTAAGAGTACCTGTACCATTTTTACTCTATTAAAAGTAATACTCATTAAAGAAGCAGCACTTGAAATTACATTTACAGAGTCTGAATGCCTTTCTTACTGGGATTACAACAAACCAGCATCTCCAGCATGATATAGTGGAGTTTAAGATCCTGAAAGAATTAAGAAAGAGGGACAGTAGAAATACAACCCTAGACCTTCAATAGTTTCAAAGGATAAAGTAAGAAAACTGTGCCTCTGATGGTCAGTAGTGGATCTAGTAACGAAAGAGATGGAAAAAGCTGAGATACTTAAATGAAACCTAAAGATTCTACTCCATATGCATATTCATTATATTTTCTAATGAGGAAACTATAACTTTCTCTAAAAGGTGAGCAAATATCTCTTTCAGCTATTCTGAAGCACACACACAACCTATCAGAACATAATGCAGGAGTATTACAGAAGTTTCAAACAAGACAAAATTAAATATTATGTTAAGAAGAAATTGCCTGGAAGTATTAAACCTATTTAAGAGGTTATTCTTCATTACTCTTTAATGCACAGAAGTGCCAAATAATTCTGTAAACTAATAATTTTGGTGTGGTTTTTTTTTTTAATACAGGAATTCAGTGGTGTTTATCTTAAAGAAAAAGGACTAAAAATATCTCATATTATTAAAAACAACCAAAACCAGACTTACTTCTAAAATAAAAGAGCAGAAAAAAATATTTCATTAGGTCGGAGATGCTTTACATAAGAACAACTGCCATCCAATTTCCAAATCATTAAACTGTATCCCCTCCGACTTGAGGCCTCTGAGAACACACAGCACACTTCAAGAGAAGGAGAAGTCTAGGAGATTTCATAAATTTCTGCTGTGCTTTTAGAGAAACTGCATCACCACATACCTTCCTGCATACCTAGCTAACCTAAAAATACATCATAAATTTATACATACCGATATGTGTATACAGGAATAGAATCACAGATTATCCTGCGTTGGAAGGAACTCACAAGGATCATCAAAGTTCAACTCCTGGGCCTGCACAGGACAGCCCAAGAATTTCACCATGTGCCTGGGACCATTGTCCAAATGCTTCTTTATGGTTTGACTACCTGCTATTATGAATCCTTCTTCTCCAGCCTGGCCCTGTGGTAAGGTCTGCCTCATTCTGGCAAATGACCCCTGTTCCAGCGTCATCATCTTGCCTACCTAGACACAGTCTCCACTTATCTTAGTCATCTAAGGATTTATTCACCTCACTTCTACAAACTCCAACCTGCTGCTACAACTGCCAATGTTCCTCCCATATACACAGTTTATTATCTGACAGTTTAACAATACATTCCCTTTTCACACTGGTTTTCAGCTTAATTTTTTCCTTTAAGCTTCTTTCTCTATGTGCCCATCTTTGGACACTTAAGGCTTTACCACAGCACCTGACTATAATTTTACTGATCTTAAATCACAATGTTATCATGTTGGTTTTGTACCTGATGTAGGAGCCCTCCTGACAGTTGTGCCTCAATCCCTATTAGCAAAGCTTAACTCTGCATGAAGCAACAAGCCCCGTTTTCAAAGTAAAGACAATAGTGGTTTTATTTAAAGGGCAAATATTTGACAAGTCTTAAACATTAGCTAAGATTGTTTTCCTTGGGCATGATCTCTGACACTGCGGAACTGTCCCAGTGGCTTCTCTTTTCAGAAAAACCTAATCAAGATCCGATAAGCCAAGGCAGGCTATTGTAACAATTAGTGACTATCAAATGTATTTCCAGTATTTTCAAACACACTGTACTTCACCATATATCCTTAGGGAAAGTCCTCTGATTAAATGAAAAAAAGGGAAAAGCTTTTCAGAACATCAGATCTGCTTTATTTCAACATTATTTGTATTAGCTTCACATGAGGAAAAAACCTCAGATGAACAAGTAATCTTTATGCACAAACCACAATTATCAATAAAGGATTTGTGATAAAAACATGCTGTATAATAATGTAAACACAGTCATTCTAGAGGAGCTACTTTAGCTTTTCTGATAATGTTCCCTCAGCAAAGGAAAAACACATATAATAATGACAAGGTATTTGTTTCTTACACCATTCTCTTCAATTTAAATGCATATACACATGCCAGTGAAATGCACTGAGGCAAAAAGCAACATATTTACTAAAGCACTAGTGGATTACATGTTGGAAAATTATTGCAATTAGGAGCTGGCTCCTTATTTCACACAACATTTACCCTCTCACCAATACGATGGAGATATATTAACTTAGAAAAGCTGAGAATTTGAACCTGGCATATTACCAATATTTATAAAGAAGAATATAAACACTTCGACATTCAAAAGTTGGCCCACCAGCAGCCAAACAGTAAAAAACACAACCAAACAACAACAAAACACCCAAACAAAAAAACACACAACAACCACCAAAAAAAAAACAACCAAAAAATTAAAACAAACCACACATCCTTGCATTTCCAGGTCATTCTGTTAAAACTGCATGGAAGTGAATTAATTCTTTGGTTTCCTTTACAAGTAGAAAATGTTAACCTTTAAGACAGTTATTTTTTTTTTACTAAAACAGAGAGCTCCTAAAGTCATCTTCCCTTGAAGGCTGGGAGCAGCTTGTTTTAAGTAAGTGAGAATCATAAATCAGTAAGATGAGAACAGCAACATGCCTCACCTTTTCTTCAGATCTCCAAATACTGGAAACCCTAGGTCTTAGTAAACCCACTTTCTAGAAGTTTTAAGAAATACCACTTTGTTTTACACCTTCTATACAGTTGTTCCGATTAAGATGAAGCTACAGAAAAAATGGTGCAACTACCATAAAT
The DNA here is from genome assembly GCA_013396775.1 of Cephalopterus ornatus. Lineage (NCBI taxonomy): Eukaryota > Metazoa > Chordata > Aves > Passeriformes > Cotingidae > Cephalopterus > Cephalopterus ornatus. The sequence continues at coordinate 213,151 of VZRE01001844.1, forward strand.
TTAGATCCTCACAAGCAAGTCAGCATCCTTACACGGGCTGTAGGAAGAAGTACTTCCCTCTGCTAAAGTCTTCCTTTCTAGTCACCTGGTACCCTGCAAGGTATTCTCATAGGAACCTGGATAACAGATTACCCTGACATTATACTACAGTCTTAGAGTACTGAACTGGTTGTGTAGAGCTTAAATTTCACTCAGCAATGCAGGAAAACCTAGAAACTTCTTGAGTCTCAGTGTAGGTTACCTTCCATAAAGAATAGAGCCTCCTAGGATATTGTCACTACCCACGTGCTCTCAAACTACTCACCCTGAACTATTACACCGTAACTATCTAAAAACATTCAATTTAGCAAAGTCATTCTATTGATTGTTATAGACCACCAAGCTCAAAAAGGCTTCAGCTTGAGATAGGATCTTTCCACATTCTAATAGTTTTTCCTTTTTTTAATTTTAAGTCAGTATAACAGTGTAAGACACTCCAGATATAACCATGCATTGTGTGCAAAAGTCCTTCTGCGTACGTGCTAAAAGCCACCACAGGAACACAAGCCCTCTGTACCTTTCTAGAAAAAGGTATGAACTACATAAAGAAACGTTTATATATTCTCGGATCACTACAAGTGAATAATTCTATGATTTTGAAAGGTTCTGCTTCAGAGAAATTACTTTGTTATATGACTACACTGCTGCTGCAAAGATAGCAAAAGTAGTTTATGTCAGTTCCCTGTTGATGAGCAGCAAGTTCAGATACATCCAACTTATAGAGTAGTTAAAATAGTGTAGACAGGTTGCCAGACTTGATTTTTGTCTCAAACAGCATTTTTTCTTTCCTTTTTAACTTCTTCCTCTTCCAAATTAAAATTAACAACCAAAAAAGTCACTGCTTTCTCGTTTGATTGTCCTACAGCTGTAGAAATTCCACATGGATCCCACTTCCTCTCCCCTGCCCCTTCCAAGAGAGGTAAGTGCTTATCCAGCAGTATTTGGCAAATAATTTGGCATTCTAATTGAGACTGCTTAAGCATAAGTCATGTTCCAAAACAACTTTTTTTTTGCCTTTTTAAAAAAATCTCTCTTAGTTGAGATTAATGAAACATTATTACTATTTCAGACAAATATTAAACACCAAAAAATTGAGGTTTGGTACTAAATATAACCATTTCCTCTGACACTTGCAATTAAAACACTGACTAACTAACTGCAAGAAAAAGCCCACCTCAGATGCCACGTCTCATACGTAGTAACATCTTAGTTCTCATCACAAGCCATTGTTTCACCCAAACACCAACATTTATCTCTGACCTCAAAGCAATTTACTTACCTTGTGTCTGCATTTAAGTACAACGCCATAGGCTCCTAAAACAAAGAAGACAAGATATAAACCATCTTAAAGTGGAAAAAAATTAAAAGTGGCAAGATAAAACAATGTTCAGTCACCTCCTGCATACAGAAAGAATATTGTTCCCAGCATTATTGTCCAGAACTTGTATATATGGGTACTAAATCTCTGCATACTGAAACAATTTTATAAAAATTGCTTGAAAGTAAATGGATTTTAAAACACTGACATTATTTTTGATAACTTGTGTCTCCCTAGTACCATTAATGAGAAATTAATATACTAAACTTTTAAGGAAAAAAATCCAAAAAACTCCCAAAACGACAAAACTGTCCCATTTCTCTTCCGTTCCTTTCAGCTTCCAGACCTCTGCATCCGAGAAGGAAATTAAAAGAAGCCATAGAGAATAAACTGATTTTTTTTATTATCTGCATACGAGCAATATTTTGCAATTGATAACTTACTACCATCAAGAGGACCAAGTCAAAACTATACAAAATGCTAAGTAATTTTTTATTAAGATATTACTTACCTTCACCTACAACCCCAAGGATCTCAAATTTATTCATCACATTACCAATGTTAGGAATCTTCATCAAGACAAATTCCTCTTACGGTGAGAGCCACAAAACATGGCACAAAGGGGAGTGGCCGAAGATTTTGCAAAAGGCAATTGTGAAAAGGCTCTTGGAAAAAAAAATTCCACCTTGATCAACCAGAGTTCTCACACCCTTTCTCAATTTCTAGGCAGTCAGTAGCTTCCTGGGGAAAAAAAAGAGAAAGCCACGCAGTTAGTACTTCATTTCCGTAAGAGAAAGCAGTGGTACATAGACATCACACCAATATAACAGTTGTAACACCAATAACAGTTGTAACAGGCAATTAATTTACTTCTACATTTTATGATCAGGAGAGCTTACCAGCATGTATAATGGACAGAACCTACTGAGAACATATATCTGAGACAACAGCTGGCCTTCTAATCCCATAGATGGGATGTCTATTACAGTAATAACTAATTTGCAAAAAGTGATTTTCTACAGAACAGAAGCAAACAAAAATGTTGACAGGTAGGGATAAAACCAGATTTTTTTCAGTTAATTTCTTATTTGTCCACTCTAATAATAAAAAGCATGAGGTCGAAAGAGCACTATACAGAAGAAAATATTTTTCTGTGATTGTTTAAAAAAAAAAAAAAGGAAATTATTTGCTAGGCTGACGAACAATTAGACTTAAAAATTATTTCGACTATCAGCTTATTTAATGGAAATGTGATAAACAAAAAAAAAAAAAAAAAAATGAAAGCCAACATTAGAGAAATTGCTTTCANTTTTTCCTATGTTTCCCAAATGTTGAAGTAATTTTTCAAGTCAGGCACAGGAAAAAGAACAAAGTTGTTTGGCCTGTTCAGGCTCACCACTTCTATCATCTTAGAAGTTCAATTAAAAAAAAAAACCACAAAACAAACCAAAGTTTGGTTTTGCTAATTCTGCAGAAGACTGTTATTTGTTTCCGTAATATTAAATGCATATATCCCAAATTCAAAAACAGGGAAAAAAACCCCTAAAATAGCATCACCATGACTTGGAAATGTATCATTTTCACAATTCAGTGATCCAAGTACAGAGCTACTCATGAAGAACAAGATGGCATCAGAGAAGTGAATACATTTAATTAACTGGTGTGTAATGGGTGAGTGTGACCCAATAACACTGGGTTCAGCTCACACAAATGGGATTTCACTATAAGCCAGAGGTGCCGGCCAAAAGCCCTGTGTTGACTGAGTCACACGTAACAAAAGGACGACTCAAGGGTGGAAGGAAATTACAATGACACTTGCTTCAGCAAGACACAGGGAGATAATATGAGGGGGTTTGTTATTTTAGAAGCAAGTCCAGAGTGATTTAACCACAGTATTTTGAGAATAAAGCAGTGACTTCCAAATTGAAGGGTTGGTTAGGGTTTTTTGGTATGCTTTTGTTTTTAAAAAAGCTGCCCACTCCTTAATGGGTTATTTCAGTGGTTTAATTTACTGTTTTAATTAATCAATTTTTTTTCTTCACTTGTGAATTGTATGAAATACTCTTTCCTTTCCATTCCACAAACTCTCCTCTTATTTGGCATCTCCTTCTCACAAAATCCTTTGTACTGCTTGTCCAGACTTTCTGGTTAATGAACTAAAAAAAATGAGGCCCTGGAAAAGCAGGAGCATTTGCTCAGTCGTACCCACCAACGCGAGAACAGAGTCCTCACTGAGCTGCTTCAGCTTTCTACTGAAACAGCCTGGTGCCAGGCACAAGGCACAGCTGACTGTCCCCTTGCTGCAGCTGAGTGACACAAATACTGCCACAGAGACCCTGAAACAACCATTAATGGCATAACGTAAGCAAGACGCAAGAAAACTGGTCAGCCAGGTTCAGAACAGCAAAATTACGTGCCAGAAAGAAACAGTCAGAGAACATACACTCTCTTTTCTATTAGCACTACGCAGTAACATCGGCAAATCTGCTGCTTCAGCTCCCAAGATTATTCGTTGACAAGTCCTTCCGGAATTTAGTTTGTGATAACATTCATTACTTATCTGCTAATGTTATTACTGTACATTGTCTTTCTGCCTTACAGTGTACACAATACTTCTTGAATCTATGATGAAACAGTGAAGCAACTTATGAGATAAGTGTATCAACAGCTCAAGAAGAAATTTAGATGTAGTTTCCCCTGTCCCTTATTCATAATTTCTAAATTTCTCATAAACTACTTCAAGCTATACAGGCCTACAGGCTTGTGATCCACTATTTTTTTTTTTTAAATTTATTTTTAGGAGTTCTGCAAGTGAACTCAATATGAATCGCAGCCTTTTATTGGGAATAAAGGTTACACTTGCAAGCAGCTAACCTTCCTTTCTGAAATCCCCAACCAGGGAGGTTGTGGGTGCCCCAACCCTGGCAGTGTTGAAGGCCAGGTTGGACAGGGCTTTAAGCAACCTGGTCTCGTGGGAGGTGTCCCTGCCCATGGCAGGGGAGGTTGGGATTAAATCATCTTTAAGGTCCCTTCCAACCCTTAACATTCTACGATTCTATGAAATTCAGTCCTATACATCTTCCTCTCCCCACTGATCATGTAGTCTTCTCTTCTCACTTCGCTTCAAGTAAGAGCTGCAGAAAGCTGATCCCCTTGTTACACTGCTGCTCCCGGACGCATGGCACTTACAGCGGCATTCACACGTAATTCCTTAAAGGTAAAAGCCTGTCAACTCATTTATCGATGTTCACTCACCACTTGGGAAGGGATACACTTCCAAAGAAACACAGGAACCAGGTCCTCTAACTCTCCCCAAGTGCACCATGACTGACAGCGCAGGTAATACAGATGCATGTACAGGGGGCTCCCAAAAGGAAACTCTGTGACCCACGTGTTCTGCACGAGCTCCAGTCATATTTGTGCCCAATTCTGCTGAGAGCACTTTATGAGAACTTTATCTTGAAACGAAAAGGAAAGCTACTGAAAGATGACAAGTGGAACGCAGCAATAGTACGGATTCATACTCAACCACTTTTTGCCCCAGCTCTTTTGCCTCAAGCAGGGCCGTAATTCAAACATTAGTGAACCCAGACTAGCCAGACCCATCTAATCCCTAGACAGAATTTATTTGCTTGTTTGAGATCTTTGCCATCAAAAGCTCCTGAAAGATTAAAACCAAACTGCTAAAAAGATGTGTTCAGTGGCAGCACCCAGGGATTTTTCTGCTTTTTGAAAGCCTTGTTAAGATTGTTTTTAAAATCACTGATTTTTGCAGGGAATCTGGTAACATGAGCTCAAAACTCCATGAATGACACAGAGCCTTATGAATGGCAGACCGTGTAATACAAAAATAAAGAAAAAAATCAGGAAGTTTTAACCAAAAAAGTAATTTCAAGAAAGTTATCCATAGCAAGAATTACATTATTCTGTAACTTAGTAAAGACAGCCTGGTTTCTTTCAAACTAAACACTGAAATCAGCAAGGAAAATCTTATTAATATCAACCACAATTTCATTTTTTGCACTGAGTGCCACACTTTTTTGTTTTCATAAGCTGACTGCTGGCTAGAATGATAACCCTTTGCAGAAGAGGAAATAAGGCCATCATTTACCTCTCAAAGGTTCTCAGTAGGGAAATAGCACTCATTCTCCTAATATCCCTTTCTAAGGCAGCCAGATTCACAGCACATCAACTTACAAATTAAACTAACAGATCACTGAGATGGTCTAAACATTACCAAGATGTTCTACAAAATGCTGAGCCAACTCAGCAAAATAAGAACAAGTAAATTTTATTTAATCCAGAAGTATTACAGTGTGAGATTTCAAAACAAATGTAGCTTTTTTGTGATAGCATATAAGGCAGATAATGTACAAACATTTTTGGAATGAGCATACAGAATAATACAGCATTATGGGAGCCGATCATTTGCATTTAAATTAAAGCAACGGGGAAAAGCCCTAGCTCTTCCTCAATTCCTTTTCCCTTCATGACCATTAAGAATTCTAGCACACCCCCCAAAAGCATCAAACTTAACCACTCGGTCCAAAGCCTCAATCCTAAGTAAAAATGCTGTTGATTATTTCATGATCATCAACAGCTGTGTGGAGAGGGGAAGCACCTTTCATAGTGTTAGATTTTAGTAGGGACATTTAGTGAGAGTTATAAAATACCTGAGGCAGACCTTTGTCTTCACAAAATTCAGAGAAATAAAACTGTTCTAGAAATACAGTTAGGTTTGTATATCAGCATCTTGCACATCAAGTATACAGTTCATTTAATTTATCAAGACAGAAAGAGTGCAATTTGCACCCTGCTGAAGTGAGTTACAAACTTCTAATTGACTTGAAAGTCATCCACGGGCTTTTAAACAAGCTTCTTGCCAGCAGATCATACCCCCCTCTTGGTCTCCCCTAAACTAAGAAGTAAACTTAATCTTTATATTTATTTATTTATTGTTTACTCATTGAGAGGATACAACTAAGAATTTCTAGAGGCTTGTTACATTTTCCTCTGTTCACTAACAAAACAGCGGGTTCACAAACAAATGTGAAGAACTCACACCTTAAAAGCACGTGTCTTTGATGGCTATCCCTAAAATCCACACCCTGGCATGTCTTCTGTCTACCAGGTACACAGATGAACGGCAGCATTAACCACCTCTGTCAGCCTTGATGCATCACTCAGCACCTTTTCTTCTCTTCCCCTGTATATATGTAGTTCTATTTATTGAGATTTTCCAGGAAAACCCGAGTTAGAGTTACAAGCATCTGATTCAGTGTTATAGCAGAATGAATACACAAGTGGCAGGGTAAAGAAAATTGTTGGGAATTTTTTTTCTGGATTTACCAATCCAGAAGGATGCGCCAGGATTATTATGAGGAATTACTGATTAAGAAGAACAAATTCAGCATGTGAAAAGCTGTAAGGAGGATGTTAGCAGGAACATTCTGATTTTAAGAATGGACAGAAAAATAATACAATCATACTGGTAACAAAGTTTTGCCAGTCTCACTCCTTAACTAGGAAAAAAGCTACCGCTTCATTTTTCCATTTTGTGGAGGGACAGTAGACCTTCTAATGGCACAAGATTCTGGAGGAAGAGCCATCAAGATTTCATAATATGAAGAAATCACAGAGTGGAAGAAGAAATGCACTGAGTGGAAGAGATAAAAAGCCACGCGAACTTGCAATATAATTGCAAGCCATTTTTCATACTCTAAGCTTCAATCTATCCTCCTGTGCTCATAAAAAAAATTAGGAATGAAAAGAACAGCTGATGAAAATAAATACAAAATTAAGAAAACTGTCAAACTTGAACAAATTATGCTAAAGCAAAACACCAAAGCCGCTTGCAAAAGCTCACAGGTTTTAAAATTCAGCTCCAGAAAGCTTTTATTCACATTGCTAATGTGTCATCATTGGAACCTGTCTTCACCATTGTTGGTTTTTGGAGGACTTGGTTGGGGTTTTTTTAATAGCAATTGATATACTGAAACCTGCAAATGCATCTGAGTAAGTTATACATCAAGGGAAGTCTCTGTCACAAAACTGGCCTAAAAGGCAGCAGGACTCCATGACAGCAGGGCCAGGGGTCCATGGGGGAAGAACCTGAACAAAGTTTCCATCCTGCAGCAAGCACACAACTAGAGAAAGGGATGAATCAGTTCCCAACCATTAAAGATACCTGTTTGGTTAAATTCCTAAAGGAAAACTGAGCTTGAAGGCCAGGGCAGCAATAATGATTTGGTTTGGTTTATCTTGTTCAATGAGTGCTCTTCCTTTTGTATTCAACCACAGCTTCAAAAATAAATGCAGCTCATCCTGGATATGTGAAATAAATTCACTTCTTGGAGTTATAACGCAGGATTCATGATCTTTCCTAACAGCTGTGGCCAACTCAAAAAGAGTGGGTGCTTAGCAGGATGCTTCTAAGACCGTACTGAAAAATAAGCAGACTGATTATGAAAGCGTTGAGCACAAAAGCAGCTCCCATGAGTCATAACAGAAGGACAGGAAAGACAATTTTGCTTCCATTTTAGTCTTGCTCTCCAATAAGAACCTTAACAAGTAAGTCTGTTGTGGGTGTGACAGCTTCTTACGCAGTTTAGGCTCGTCTTTACGCACGCTGGGCGGGCTCCACTGTACCTGTGGCAGCTCTGAAGAAAAAACATCAGTGTTCAGGGGAGAGCACTCTCAACAGCAACCTGTGCAATCCAAAGCCTTGTGCAGTTTCTTCTGGCACAAGGAGCCTGACACGCTTTCACTTCTATCAAACACAAGTGCCCAACACCTGTCGCTGAAGTAAAAGCACACTTTGGTTTACTGATACACTCTTAGGCAAAGAGCGGTAAGGAAAAAAGATCTTTTTCTTTAGCTAAAAGAAAGTCTTATTCCATAACAGAATAGCTTACTGTGGAAGAAGATAATAATTCTTATCTGTCACAGTTTTTGTAGTGGTCTCCTTAGAAGTTGGTTCTTGATTTTAATCTTTCCTTCTCCCTTCTCAGAACACCAGTCTCCAGTAATATCCTACATTCATTTATCATGTTGTTTACTATGTAGTCCCGTATTATCTTTGACAATCTGTCACGGACTTTAAATTCTCAATATAATACTACAAAATAATATTAGAGACATAGCTTTTTCATCTTTATAAGTACCCCAAAAAAGCTGCTATTTTCAGTCACGCATCAGGACTCACTTTGTGGCTCAATTCCCACATTTGTGTTTGAAGATTCATAGTTGGGGGGGAAAGTGGGAAAGGGTGTTGAGCATAAAAGTTTCCTCCTTTACAGAAAAAAAAAGGCACATTCAAAATCTTGAGCAGAGGGCAGAGGATCTTCCTAGCTAAGAAAAGTACAGTATATTCTTTTTGAGGAAACATGTTAGAAGCAGCCAGTCAGCTGAAGGTCTGCTCTGAAGTTTGAGCTCAGCAGGGTATTTGTGGAAAGAATGGGCCTCTCGAGCTCCTCCATCCCTCTCCCCAGTCCGTGACAGTCTGCTGGCACTGTGAGGTTCCTCTCCACAATGGCAGAGCACTGCAATGCTACACTGCCATGCTGGCAGCACACAAAACAACAGATGCAGAGGACCTGGCCACTTCAAAAAAAGTCCTCTCACGCATTCCTAACTGGATCAGCCACCGGCTCTTTTGTATGTGCACACACAAAGCATACTGGTGATTTAATAAGAATGAAATTCTTATAATCTGACAAAGTTTCCCCTTCCTTCCAACCCAGTTTTGTCTTCATTGTTCTAGAAATAACTCCCATCCAAATTCTAAAAGTCAGATGTTTCTCTCTGCATTGGCTTTGGCTGAGATGGATTTTTCTCCTAAGAGTACAGAAAAGTATAGGTGAATATAAAGTATTTATAAATAGCAAATGAATTCTGAAACTAAATTCTGTGGACATTCTAATGCAGATCAAAACAACTGCAATGACTACTCTTCTTGTAATGTTCAAGCATATCATTAAATACAGATTACTGGCTCACCATCTGACATCAGAAGAAGAAAAACCCCAAGAAATCCCCTTTTCCTTTAAAAGGGCATACCAAATATATGGAACAAACAGAAATCCGACAGGAGATCCCCCCCAAAAGTACTAAATTAATAAGAAAATACAATACATGCAAATGAACAGAACTATATTCCAATTACACGATAAAAATGTTTATCATTTCTTCTTGACGTGTTTTCCAGACAAATAATCAGAAACGTTTTATTTAAATAATACTGATGCATCTTTTACAAAGTTAACCTGGACAAAAATACAACCAAAAGTTTTCAATAAAGGACTGAAAGAAGCCACTCAATGACTAACAGTCTGATTCCCAATTTAACCGGGTACGATTAATACTAGAAGTATATGAATGTGCTTATTGCACACTTCAGAGTTGAAGGGCTTTTATGATGTCTGTTATCAGAGTGACTGAACACAGGATTTTTAAATTCAAGGTGAGCTTTGCTATGCTTTCCAGTTGAAAAAAAACTGTTAAACTTACATAGGTTAATAAATCAATAAAGTGATATCCAAGTCAAGAAGACTAATCTCCAAAGTGCCTCAGACTGCATTAAGAGGTCATGACCATTGCAATCAGCTGAAATTCAATAAAAAAGATTCACATTCCAGATAAAGAAGAGAAAAACAAAAAAACCGAACAATTCCTCTCAATTAACATTATTTGTTAATCGTTAACTGTTATAACAACTTATTAATAAAATCTTCTTTGAGGCACAGGATGAAAGCTTTGAGTGTGATGGAACACAGTGCCACAGAAGCAGCAGCAGCAATGTATCAAGTACCAAGGACAACTTTAGGGAGGACTCTGAACATTACTCTGAAAACTCTGAAATAACTTTGTGTTCAGTGCAAATCCACTGCAGAGAAAGTAGAGCAACAGAGCGTTGACTTGTGCTGTTATGACAGATGCTCTTGTGCTGAGCCACCTAGAACACCTCCAGGTAGGGGAACTTCAGTCTGCTAATGAATTACTGCAAATGTATTTGGAAGATGTATTAAGGTGACCAACTCAACTTGCAATACATGTAAACAACTTCCCAGTAGAGAAAAAAATGCAGAAACAAAAGCACAGATTTAATTTAGTGATTTCATCCAAAAGCAGCAAAAAATACACTTAAAAATGCAATCAGGCAAAAGCAACGAAGACTAGAATATTATCTTCTGCACAAGATTATATGCTTATCTCTACCACCGGTAACTGCATCCATGAATGGACACTGATGAATGAAGAGTTCATCCGTTTACAAGAAAAAACACGCTGGGAGCAATATTTATTCATATTCATTCATGTACTAACTGTTCTACCTAAACATAAAATTTAAGTTCTATTGAAATTAAAATGAAACTGGGTGGTGATGGGGAAACAGATTGTTGTGATTTTTAACTGCTTTCGAATATTTGTACTCAAAAATCTCTTTAATGATCAAAAGACACACTTCCATCTCACACAGCTGGAAAAATCCTACTACAGTCAGGATAGTCCAGGGCTTGGCAGCTTAAAATTTCTAAAATCTAGCAGCTGTGGATTTAAAACAACTAGAGCATTAGCTAAAGCAGAACCTCTTTTTCAGAAAAACAACAAGTAAGCCACCCTTGAGCTTCAGTACTTAAAACTGCAAGTGAACTTCAGGTTGGAAAATGCACAGAAATATTAGTATGAAAGAAGACAGGGGACAGTTCTGATATAAAGAAACAGGTCAAAGAACCTCCTTCAATAAAAATGAAACTGAGAAACTAGTAACATAATTATAAAGGCTGACAGTCTGCCATCCCGTACAGACTATCCAAGGATTGAGGCAGATCACAGAAAGGCTGAATGTGAGCCCTGAAACCAGGCTTGGAGCACTCAAGAGACTTACTCCCTTTAAAGTGACCGTTTGATAAAACCACTGAAATTCATAGAATACTTCCCACTGTAAACCCTTCCCCTTACACTATGAATTTAAGGTACTGTGAAAAAATTATTTGGCATTTCTAAACTTAGTATCTCTAATTCTATATTAGAACAGAGGAGATTCTGACTATTATTTTATTTCTCAAACTTAAAAGACTCCAAAACCACTACTGTGAAACTGTATTAGGTTTGTGTGGACAGGTTTTGGTGGGGGTGGGGGGCTACATATTTAAGAACGGGAGAAAAACAGCCCTGCACAACTGCAGCTGGGAAGAGGAGTGAGAATACGTGAGAGAAGCAGCCCTGCAGACACTGAGGTCTGTGCAGGAGAGGGAGGAAGTGCTGTCCAGAGCGGTGAGACTCTGGAACAAGTTGCCCGGAGAAGCTGCAGATGTCCCATCCCTGCAAATGTTCAAGGCCAGGTTCCTGATCCCGGGGCTGGCATCCCAGCCCATGGCAAGGGGGATGGAACAAGATGATCACTCAGGTCCCTTCCAACCCAAGCCATTCTGCGATTCTATGAGGAGGTGAGTGGCAGAGCAGCTTTGGTGGGCACCTGGTGGCCACCAAGGTCAACCCACCACAGAAACTGAACTGCAGAGACGTGTAATCATTATGATGTTCACTTCTCTCCTGCTTATTTCAACTATTAGATGCATTTGAAGGACTTTAATTAGATGCTAAGCTCTTTGATAAGGAAACTTTTTTTGCCATGTGAAAGGCCTCTGGTGCTGTTATAAAATAACTCACAAAGATTTAATGTCTGAAACCATTCTAAGGTACTGGTTCTTTGCATCAACGGAATTGCTGTGGTAAAATATGAGTCTTGAGGTAAATGGAAGTCTCACCAGATGACTCAGGAAAAAACTTCAAAAACATTATGAGGCAATTTGATTCATCTCTTCAAACAGGATGTGGTAATAATTTTATTTTTTTAATAATAATGCTGTTTCAATGCCAGTTTCTGTAATGACTTTAAAAAAATAAAATGAAGGAATAGTTTCTCTTATGATTTCAGCCTAGTGGTTTCCATTTAGTGGTTAAAAGAAAAAAAAAAGATATTTTAAATCTCACACAACATGAAAACTATCCTCATAATTAAAATGATGAATGATCAGACTGAATTTCTTAACACAAATGCAGTCTATACTTGCTCTATACTTTCATCCACCATCATCAATATACTGGTAAAATACACATAACCAATGAACTGTGCTTAGCTAGTATTTTTGTCAAAAATATTAGTATTTAAAATAAAGGCCCAATGAAAGAATGCCACAGACCTAGTCAACATTATTATTCTGACAAAATTTTCTGTACTCTAAATAGAGGAGTTTGCTACTGAAGGCATGAGCTATATAAAAAAAAAGGTAAAAGACTAGTATTTACAATTTAGTCACTATAATCTAAAGAAGAATTGTTCAGATTAGAAGTTTATGTATCAATAATATCAAAAAATATTTAAATATTTAAAATATTTAAACATAAATAGGAAATGACAGACACATGGCCTTTATCCCAAGGAGACTGCTTCACAAGTGCCAAATAGATCTCCTCTCTGCTATGCTGACAGCTTCCTGCATGGGAGATTCCCATGGCAGCAAAAGCATGTCTGGATATGTAAGCAACCCAAAAGAGGACCTGAAAAACAGGTCTTAAAAGGAAGATGCATCTAAACAGTAAATAATGTTGGCAGGCCTACCAAAGGAGAGGTAATAAAAAAAGCTCATAATCCTGATTTTCATCCTTCATGAGTTTCTCTATCCTCAGACTTTAATTACTGAGCAGAGAGAAGGGAAAAAAGAGGGAAGGCAATGCTTCTGGCAAAGGGCAAGAAGGCTGGGTGAGGGAGAAAAAAAAAGGGAAGCTACTCCAGAGAGTCACATAAGAAGACAGTGAAAGACTGGCATACGGAGAAGTTCTGAAACGAAAGAAAAGAAGAAAACAAAATTCTGAGGAGAAAATGCTTCAGGCATGAGCAATGAGTTCATCATGATATTTGAGATTTATATTAGCTTATAAAAAATACAGACTTGCATCCAAAAGTCAGTATTTGCATAACTGACTTTACTGTTTCTAATATATCTAGTTGCTTCTTGTACAGTCTTCTAACACTAAGGGAAATAGAAGTAATTTGGGAGATATGAACACAAAAGTCTACTCCCAGAAAGTCATTGCTATTTATTTCCTGCAAAAGGAAAGTAAAAACAACTAAGAAAATAAAGGCTGTCAAAAATATAGGGCATACCATGTCTCAGAGGATTAAAAAGGACTACTCAAAGCTCAGTTATACTGACAAAGGCTGCTAGGGAATTTCTGAGGTGAAAGACTCTAAATCAAAGAGATGAAACAGCTGTCTCTTGTTTGTAAGAAAGTAAACTGTATCCTAACAGGCCTAAATATTGGTCATCAAGAAACTAGAACTGAATGGGAGCATACCAAGACATTTCCTCACCCACCACAGGTAGCAACCCTAAAGCAGCAACACACTGACCCCATGCCCAGCCCAGCACATGCAACCAAAGAAGCCACTGCCCAGCAGGTGGGGAGCCAACAGGCAAGATTACACACCATATTATTTCTTTCCACTAACGTTCTCTCTGTGCTTTTCTAACATTGGAAGAATAATCTCCACTTTCCTTTTGTAATCCAGGTATTATTACCATTTACTCAGACAAAAAGTCAGAAATAACTCTTGTAATCTTCTTTGGATTATACCACTTTCTTTGTTGCTGAGGCTGCATACCAAACCAAATGAAATGCAAGTTTAACACTTAGGCCTTTGCATATCTAGTGGTACTAGATATGTATTTCCTACTCCCACCTACGACGTCAAAAAACCCAAGCCAAGCAAACCCACCAAAACACCAACTGACAGAGCTGAATACCTACTGCTGGAGACAGATTTTTCTAACGTATAGGAGTCTGCCCTCTGGCCCCAGTGAAGGGAGCTAAAAAACAATCAAGCAACGTAAGAGTCTCCATCCTGAGCTGGAATTTCAAACATGGATGTTAAATGCATTTCACAATCTATCTGCATCCATTTTTCAACTGATCAAAATACTCTATAGTTTAGAATAACTCCATTTCTCTGGTTGCATGCTCAGATATTTTTAAAAAGCAAAATCTTTTTCAAAACAATTTGCACAACAGCATTTTGCAACAAAATTCACCTCAACTATTTTTCCCACTGCAAGGTATTTACTAGACTGCATTAATTCTCTTAGTACTTTTAAAGCTTGAAACACACCTTCTGTTGAATGCTATGAGTCAGTTTTAATGACAGTGTTATGTTCTACTGCTCTGTAGCTTATGCAAGAGAATGAATTTGCATTAAGTACCCAACTTTAGAAGCCACCTTCTCTTCTCCATTGTTAATACTGAATAATGGTAAAAAATAGGCTATATTCTCTGCCTGCTTTCTTATTGTTTTAAAAGAATAAATCTAGTTAGTCGCCTGTAATATAAAATTTGATATTGTCACTCTATGGATATGTTTTGTTGTTGTTGTTTCAGAAACCCAGAATACAGACAAAAAAGAGTAATGACAGTTTTCTTATCTAGTAAAATTTCCAAAATTTAAATTGTTTCATCTGCAAAAAACCTAACCGTTAACTTCACTCGGAGGAGGATAAAACAGTCAAAAATGCTAATTCAAGGGAGGAAAAGAAGAAAGGGAGCAAAAATTATCAACTAGTTTATAGATTACCTTTTGAAGGCTGTCACTGCTGTCATTGGGGTGGGGGGGGTATACAATAGCTTTGTCTTTTTCAAGAAATTTAACAAGAAAAAAGTTATGACACAACATCTCTTTCTACAATGGATCTTTTAGTCCAAACAATGGTCCAGTCTAAATACGTTTTTCTTTCATTTGCTTTGCCCTCTCATTTAAAATCTCCTAACTCCCCACCTCCCTAGAACAGTACATAATACTTATGTCGGGGTATATTGTGGGTTTTTTGTTCTTTTGGGGCTTTTTAAAAACAGGATTACACTTCACTCAGCTCGACAAAATGAGGATTTGGCCAACTTGTTCCTAGAAGTATCACTGGCAAGTTTTGTAACTGGTTCTCGTGCAAACCAACAGCCAAAACCCCTCGCAAATACACCCACAAGTAGCTACAAAGACACACAATGTCAAGTATTTTTTTCTTATCTCTACAGATATATATATACACACACACACAGACACCCAGAGAAATGTACATATGCATGCAACTACTTCTAATGACAAGGGACAAAGTCCTCTTTCCAGTAAATTTAATTTCTTAGAAGTTCAACTGAATGACTACCTTTCTTGTCTTTACTGAAAGTGATTGTGAATAATTTGGATTACCTCTTCTACTCTTTCTACTTTCTAGAAATGAATCATACATAAGCCAAAAGCTTCATTCAAATCAAAACTTACTCTGTTTTTACCACTTTTAAATTGATCCCAAGTTCCCAAGCAAGAAAAGGTAATTTATTTTGTATTTTTAGTCTAAGATCACAAGTTGAACTCTACAAGAATGAAGAAAGGGTCTGATGGATATCTTTCTCCATGGTTTGCTATAAAAGGCTATGCCATTACAGTAATAAATGACACTTTTGCAGTGCAGAAAAATTACTAAGGAAACCAGATCTCTCACACACCTGTGGCCTGGAAGATTCATTCAGAAACTGCTTTTTGAAAGCTCTACACAGAAAATACTTGTAAAATAAAACCATACTTTAGACTGAAGGCATTACATGTTTACAAACCTGTAAAGACAGCAGCTCATGAATTAACAAAGGAATGTCACCCACACGAGGGTATAACAGATATGCAGATCACACTTCGCCCAGCGTATTGGAGAACAATATTCACTTTAATGAAGACAACTGCAAGGAAAATGTCTACTTTCTCCAGCACTAAAAGAGTCAATTTCTCAAAATACATAGTCTGTCATTATTGCCATGAGATGTGAATGCAAATTACACTGCCATTTTTATTAATTTGCAATTAAAAACAGAGAAGCAAAATCTAATACCATTCTGATCTTGTTTGGGGGTGTGAGGAGGAGGTATCAGCCCTTTTCTTTCACTTATGTAAAAGCAAGCCTTCCTTTTTTTTCTTCCCTTAGAACTTCTCCTTATAGTACTTGAATCTGCTCCAATAATAAGCTCTCAATTCACTTCAGAAATATATTCTAGCTCTTGAAGTTCAATTAACTGGGGGAAAGGGGGAGGAATCCATCAGCACATTTTCCAACTATTAGAAACTTGTTTCTTGGCAAGCTGAGAACTTGGCCAACTGAGAACTTAAATAATTTTGTACCCTTAGCTCCTGTGGTGGTGAAATGCAATGATCTTACTTCTATTTCAGCCTGTGAGCAGCAGTAGGAGCTCAGTAACAGTAGAAATAGGACATGGAACATAGTTAACTCCAGGCATTTTTCACGCAAGATAAAGGTTAATGAAATATGCACATATATTCATACTGCAAACAAAAGCAACTATTTTAAGCCTGCTGAAAGAAGTGCTAATGGACTTTTTCTAATATAGTTTTATTAATAATTAAAGAATGTATTATCAAATGCCCTTATTAGGAATACAAATACATTTGCACACAAAAACCTGAATTAATGAGATCGTGCAAGACTTGATTCCAAAAGCAGAAGTAAAGATCTTCACCCATTTTTAAATACACCATGCCATCAAAAATAGTTTGCATCCTCTTCTTTTGTATGAGAAAAGGGAAATACCCTCTCAAGACACACCATACACAGGCAAGCTCTCCTCAAAGCTGTTTGTAAACTTGTGTCTACTTCTTTAGCAAACACGCTGAAATGAATGTTTAATAAAAAGAAAAAGGAGAAATAGTATTTAACCTCATCTGAAGTATCCAAATGAAGTGGCAAACCACTAATCTTTGAGTTCAAGAATTTAGAAGACTAAAAGTTTAGGCATAACGAACACTTATTTTAGTTATAACAGAGGTACTGTCAAGTGGCCACTAAGCGACTATAATTCATAAAAAACCCCAGACCTAATTTAGTTGGTGTCCTTTTATCAGTTCTTTGCCCAATTTAAATTTATCCTGCTTAGTTTACGTAAACTTTTGGGACAGTGAATGTGCCAGCTAGAATTTGGCAAGGAAAACATGCTTTTACTATGTAAAGCCTGATTTATTTTCAATTCTAACCTAATCACTTAAAAATAAGTATTGTGATGGTAGATTTACACTAAACTAAAAATCAAAAATTTCACCAATAACCTTTGTGCCACATTTACAGGAATCAAGAATATTTTTTTTAAGTCTACTTCTATGAGAAGTCAAATCTGTCTAGTACTGAATAGATTATAGTAAATATATTATGCTTTATCGTAAGATTGTGTAAACTACTTGGATAAAGTCTACAAACCAAAGCCACCACAATACAAAGCATCAGCCACTGGTGTTGTGTTCCAGTTCATTCACAGGCACAGAACTACACCATTCTGTATCCTCAGTACAATAAGGATCCCAGCACCCACTTCCCAACAAAATATATGACAGTGTAGATAGTGAAACACCTCTTCTCCTTATTCACAGAACTTCAACTACAGAAGAAAAAAAGAAAAAAAACACAAAAACCCCCAAAACAAAATTACTTCAGTTTTTCTTTTGGATATAATCTAAGTCAGTTTTTTAGGTGATAAATATTTTTCATCCTCGTAAAAGTCTTAACGTTAACAGCGTTACATATTCTGCACATAAATCAGTAAGAGGCCACTGAGAACTGAAGAGCAAAGGACTGCTGTGTCACTAGAGGCTCTAATGTCTATTAAATTACACATGGAAATGAAACCAAAGCCTTGACAAGCCCTCAATTAACCAACCAACCAGTTAACATTCACACAGAACCCAAGACAACGGGAAATTAGAACACAAGGCTCTGACCCTCTCCATCGCCTTCCCCACCAGACCAGGGTCTCAGTCCCACACCCTAGTAGTGCTCTAACCTGCTTATCACAGTTTTACTGCAGGAAGAAAAGCCAGCTTCAGAAACCTAGCTCAGAGGAATCTTAATATTCCCCAAGAAAGTTACCCTGAAAGTGAAATATAAACAGAGGTTTTGAGTGGTGGGAGTACAACGGCAGTAGAGTTCTATGGCACCTTTAGAGATACTGTCCAATCTAACCTCATGCCACTCCTACACAACAGATGAAACCCCATCATTTCAGTAAAACAGCTACACGCATTTCCCCCACAGCAAACCGGGAAATTCTTTCTAGATCTGGCAGTGAGACCACACCAGAGAAATCTTAATCTGCCAAGGACTCCTTCATTAGGAATAAAACAAGTACGTATGCTCATGCCTTTAACCACAATACTGAGCTTCAACAGCTCTCCTGATCTGAAAAGAGTAGAAAATTCAGATAAGAGCTTTTACAGCTGGAAGGAAGAAAGCAATCAGCATTTGCTAAAGGCTTGGCTTCCAGCAAAGCTACACCTACACTGAGCTTCTCTTTCAACACGTAACTTAGATCAGCACACTTTTCAACACTCAGGGTATTTGGCATCAATGCGTAAACTAGTTACAATCAAACGTACTACCTTAATTAAAAATGCTCACCTTTATAATACATAATTTAATGCACTGGAAGGCACTAACCAATTTACTAACCAGCTTCCAAACACTTATAACTGAAGTATCAAGTATGCAAGTATCAGCTTTCATACAATAAACTCTTGACACCACATAATCTGTCAGACAGTAGAAGCAAAGATGCAAGAAGCTCCAGATACATCAACCAAGTGTTAGCAGCCAGAAACACAACACTTGTTGTATATATACAGTTCATATTTTCATATACACACATATATATTTATAAAAAGATACACATACTATATAGTATACATAGTTGTAAGAAAAAATAATAGGAGAGAAAATGTAAAGAAGCATTTAAATGTCTTTGAGAATGTCTGGATGACATACCTATAACCACACCTAGCCAGTGAAAAAAACAAAAGCTGGTTTCCAGAAATGAGCAGCAGAGCTCTAAAGAAGGAGGTGCACTAGATTAGAACCACAGAATAAATGTGGCTGAGAAGGGAGCAGCGGAGCAGAGCCTGCTCTGCTCTTGTTCAAAATGGGACAAAGGCATTCAATAAGGTTGCTCGGGACTCAAGTCTATAATCCTTATTAGGTCTGTGAAGCATTTCAAACAAGACAAGCTAGAACAACACGATGACAGAAGTGCTTTGACTGTAGTACCCAAAGCAAAAAAAATAATCCTGTATCACATTTAGAGCCAAATCAGCAAGGACAAGAAAACAATTCACACAAAACCCAAGCCAAATCAAAAAATTTAAGAGCACAAGGAAGAGCAGATAACTATTCAACAGTCTCAAAGAAGCTTCTGTACTGAATACTCTTACATTCACACACTTACATTTAACAAAAAGTACGTTCAACTGCCCAAAGTTTGCAACATTTGTGCTGTTTGCTTTTTTAAAAATGTTGTCACTCTCTCCCAATATCAAAACAACCCACTAAACTAGGCCTATGGTAACAAAACTGAAGTCTACGAAAGTACTTCTAAGTTTCATTCCATCTTGTCTCTTAACAGCTTCTCAAATGGTACACAATTAGTTTTGAAAAATCTCTAAAGGAAAATCAAGTTTCTCTTCTCTGCAGTGAACTGAAATGCAATCTCATCTATTTTCTTTAGAGTCACGGTGGCTGATTAGCTCCTATTTTTGCACTCAGGTAAGACCTCAGTTGTCACCAGGAACCCCTCCGAGCCTGCAAATCAAAATGCAGAAAGGGAAGGTGGTTGTCAGTCCCCAAAATTACCATTTTAAAAAGCCCTGTGCTTACTTGGTTTCTCTTGTGTAAATCAGTTCAGTAAACAAAAAATATGTTCCCAGAAGGAGAAGCTAGGGCCCAGATGAACTGAATAATCAAACAAGATCAACTGAGATGGTGGGATGCTTTCTCAGGTGTTCCCCCATTGCTAGCAAGTGTTCTAGAGAACTTGCAGCTCAATTCATCCGAATTAGCCACAACAGAAATGGATGATTGGAAATCTCACATACAAGATTTTATAAAGCCTGCACTTTCTAGAGGCCCAGGAAAAATAATCTGGTTTTGGTATTTTCATGTTGTTCTATTAAAAAAAAAAGGCATTTGTTTTAGGCTAATATTTTGGTCTATTTAAAACAACTTTTAAGAATTATGCTCTGAAATAGTTTCATCAGTAGCCAGAACACTGACTGTACTGAGGGACTACAGTTAACTAAATTAATAGGTATAGTAAGAAAAGGCATGGACAAAGTTTCTTTTCAAGAGAACAGATATTATTTTGCAAGACATATGGTATTTATTTTTATATATTAGTCATACAATATTACTACAGGTTTTATTTTTCTTTAAAATAGCACAGTATTTTATGTTGAGGTGCTTTGCTGATATTAATTTTGTAGAGTTTACCATTTATTTTTGCTGTTACAAAATGTTTGACTGTATTTTTCAAATCATTAACATACTATACATGGAAAGGAGCATTCAGCATACATACAGGTGTGCAGTGCACTTTTTAAAAAAGAACAGTCTTCACACAGACTAGTACTGAATTCTAGTACTGAAACGCAGAAAGAAAAAAAATGCCATACATAAACACATGCCATTTTTTGAGTATCTATTATCTTTTCAATCAGATTTCCCAAAAATCTCATTATACATGAAACAGTAACAGATTGGTTTGGATTGCTGTAAGGACTGTCAGGCCAGTACAGTGCAAAAAGGCACTCAATAATACCTGCAACAGATTCCATCTAAACTTTAACATATCCTTCTTGACTTCAAGTAAGCAAAACGCGTTCCAAAACCTTACAATTTTAACCATTTCAGTTTTTTATATGAGAAAATGTGAAAGAACATATCCCTTTTTTCGGTTTATGTGGGTTTTGATTCAAATCTATACATCATTCTTGCAGTAATTTCAAGGATATTTATTTATTTATTATAATGTCAACGCAACAGATTCTTCTGGCAAGGTTGTTTCAGTATTGTCTACATAAATTCTGTATAATTTTTTCATGTCTTTACCTGTTTATTCCTCTCCCCTTTCTCTAGTGTATTTTCCAGCTAAAGTACTTCAGGGCTCTACTATATTAACACTTCTAAGTAGCATTAAAAATAACTACAGGAAAACATTATCTATTCTTTAAAGGAAAAAAACCCAAACAAATACCCTCCTAAAAAGCCCTCATCCCGATTCAAAACAAAAAATCTAATAAAAATGTATGAACCTTGCAGACACAGCAAACCGAGTTTGCGGCACTTGCAGGGGTCAGCTCTCAGAGAGAAGACAATACAAGTTGGCTGAGGCCTCATCATTAGGACACAACCTCTACCATGGTGAACCCAGCATGTGTTTGAAAGAGTAAAACACCCAAATATTATCTTACAGTGTTTGAGCATGGATTTCACAGTCACAGAATCTGCCAAGTTGGAAGGAACCCACAAGGATCATTGAGTCCAACTCCTGGCCCTTCACAGGATTTGCTGTTTTCCTTAGTGTTACAGGAGCCTCTGAAGTAAACTGGGCTTTTTACTTTGCATTCATAGAAGATCACAGAATAGAAAACCAAAACTAACAAAACCAAAATTGTCCACAAACATTTGTGAGACAATGGTTAAATGTTTCAGGATATAATCAGATACTCAATTCTAGCTGTTACTGATCCATATAAAGTTGTCTGCAAATCCAAGTATCCATGGCTGATCGCAAATCCCTATTTCTACCACCCCTACTACTCCAGGCTCAAATAGCAGTTCTTGTAGCTTAAAAGTTTTTACACTAATTTATTTTATTTGTTTACATACATATATATATTTAAAGAAGAAATCCCCACATACTTATTTAGCTTTCTTCTTTGAAATTTGGTGATATTTCCAAAAGCCTTTGCAATAAACCTACTATATTCTTATTTCAGTCCTGAAGACTTTACACAATGAGGACAGAGAGCAGATTTTTTTTTTTTTCCCCAAAAAAGTTCTCTCTCTTTAGGCCACCATCACAGCAGGCTCACGGGGACACTCAGGAATAGCTTTGCCATCTGGATACCACGTTGCCAGATTATTAATGCTCTGTCATACAATGACTCCAAAAGAGATCAAATGTTTTTTCAGAGTCCTGTCACTGTTTTCTCCGGCTACATGACAATTCCAGCCTCATGTCACAAAAGGTAATTCACAAACCAACCTACCTAGAATACATGGATTCTCACACACCTCCTCTTAACCCCGTTTAGGTTAACATTTTAAGATTTCAACACTACAAATTTAAGGTTGTCTTCTAACTCTGTATCAAACAGAAGTGACTAAGTTTTACTGTATCACCAACAGATTAGTAGCACAACAATTTTCTTCATAGTACAACAATTAAAATGGTAAAAACCAAACCTTTAAGAAAAAAAGAAAAATTGAATGTTTGTGTTCCAACACAACACTGATTAGCTTGAACAAAGATTGAGAAAGACACAAATACTTTTTAAAAAGCAGTACATTCACTTAGTTTTAACAGCTGCAAATCTGTTTGCCATGTCACAGACTTAAATCCGGGTATATCATTACCCTGTACTGTTTAATTCCATGCCTACGGATACTAAATACAGATCATTAAGTTACAGTGATGAGGGAACTGGAGCAAGCAAAAATAAAGCATAACAGTTGATCAGCATCCCCATAAAAACACACAAGAATACATGTCTACAAGGTAACTATTCATCCCTCCCTTCCTAATGTAATTAGGATTATTCTAGTACTTGAGGTAGAATATCCTCACGTTAAGTTCAATATTTCAGACTTGTAGGCTGATGTAAACACATTATGAATCATCCTGAGAAAACAGACATTTTGTTTTCCTAAAGACCCTACAGCATTCAAAAAAATGAACATTTATCTTTTCTTCATTTAAACATTTCAAATACCTCTATTGGCTCTGTACTGTTATCCATTCAGTTACAAAAAAACCAACAAACAAAAACCAACCAAATAAAAAAAAAACAAAAACCCCAGTACAAACAAGCTATTAAGGAAGAGCCAAATTTCCTGAAAATCACCTAAGAAAAATTAAATCATCTCCACCCTCCAACTAATTAAGTATACCCTCTAATAAACAAAGGAAGTTAGTACAAGTAAGCCAGATACATGGACAGGAAGTTTCTGGAATTAAGTTCAAGAAGTTCTAGCACATGACAAACAAGTCAGTAAATTGAATTATTTCCAAATGGCCTGCACTGAAACTCCATTAAACAAATGCTACCCAAAAAGTCTGTACAGCGTGGAAAGACTCTTCTGTCATTCTACCCTGGGTTCCCCTCTTGGTAGCTTAAGCATGGTTTTTCAAGCATGGACAACACTCATGGCTGCAACCGACTTCAGGAGGAGTAAAAAACTGAAGCACTAAACGAAATGCTAAGAAGTAAGCTACCTAAAATAAGATATTAAATACTAAAAAATATTTTAAACACTGTGTGCATTCCAAGTATAAGACAAACTCAGAGAATTGTACCAAGTGCTCATACCATACAGCGATCAAGACACTCAGAGCCCTTGAGAAAACAAACAACTTTGCTTTCCTATCAGTGTTCAAACACTGTAAATACTGGGTTTTTTACAACTTTGTCCACTCAGCACCATATATAATGCTCATTTAATAATCATTTATTCCATATTACACTTTTTTTGACTCCTATTTATGTGGATAAGCAATCATATGATTTTTGAAGAGCAAATATAGTAGGCCACAAATTAAGAAGACTGCTACGTTGATTTTCTCTTTTCTGAGCTATTTTGACACTCTAGTATTTTTAACAATTTGCCTATGTGCACACATGCATACCTCTATGTGGATTCTCCAGATGATGTGGACAAACTTGAAGAGCAGATTAACTCTGCATTCTACATGATGCTTTTAGATAGTTCAAAAGCTGGTCAGAACCTCTGACTGCCCAGGACATATCACTGTGATTCAAACATTGTTCCTACTGAAAACTGAGCCTTCACAAGAACTTTTTCAGTAGTGCCCAGCAGCACTACTGCCCAGGACCAGAGGCAATGGGAACAGACTGAAACACAGCAGGTTTGCTCTGAACACAAGGAAACACTTTCTTACTGTGAGGGTGACTGAGCCCTGGCACAGATTGTCCAGGGAAGCTGCAGAGTGTTCACCCATGAGGATATTTAAAAGCCACCTGGACATGGACCTGACTCTAGGTGGCCCTGCTGGAGTAGGCGGGTCAGACCAGATGATCTTCAGAACTCCCTTCCAACCTCAACCATTCACTGACTCTGTGAAGAAACATCAGATCAATATAAAGAGATAAGAAACATACCTTGCTACCAAGCTTCATAGCATAGGAAAACTGAAGAAATGCCCTTCCAAAAATCTGGCATTCTAGCAGACTCCCTTTCTCTCGACTTTGTTCTCTTATATCCCATTCTCGATAATCAATTTCTACCTTGTCCTCAAACACCATCTCTTCTCCTTCCCCTCCCCACACCATTATCCTCTAAGCCCTGTCTCCATATCAAGTTAAACCAATTTTCTACTGTCTTCAGGCTTTTCAGCTGTGGATCCAGGTAACTACTGAATTCCAAGCAGCAATAAGCACATTCAAACAGGATTTTTTTATAGTCTTTTAAGTGTATGAAACCTGGCCAGGTTTTTATCATTATTTGTGAAGACTTGACCATAACCATAAGAAGGTGCCTCTTCCATCCCTTATTTGATATTGGAAAAGCACTTTAAAAGAAATCTTTGATTTTTTTTCTTCTGAAGTAGCTTCTTTCTCAACAATTAACTGTTTTGGCTTGAATTAAATAGAAGAGTGAGAACCAAACCACATGCAGATCTATAAAATAATCAGGCTGAGGCAGTCATCCAGTATAAGGAGGATGGAGGGAAGAAACAAAAAAAGTCAGCCCAGACACATTTGGCAAAAGTTTTAAGCAATTTAAAAGTTGGATCTTAAAGGGCAAGCTTTGGAAACCTTAATTACAAGATAGAGTTCTAGACCTGTGTACTAAAAAAATCCCAAAACACAACAAACTAAAAAACATCCAAAGAGCTAGCAAGACCAGATGTTTCAATTTACTCCTTTTGTGTCTTTGGTAAAGAAACATCACTTTTTTTTTTTTTAAAATAAGCTCACATATATAAACATCTGTTCCAAACCAACAGATCTCACAATTTATCTCCAAATCTATACGTATCACAGAATATGAGTACTGTTATAGTATTCAGTTCTCAAGTTTATAAATTTCAAGCTGACAACCATGATGTTGATGAAGACTTTGTTTCATTCAGAGATATGAGACAAACAGAAAGGGATGGACTCACTGTGATGTATGTATATAGTGTGAACTGGTAGAGACCTTCCTTTCAGAGACAAATAAAACCGGCATTGCAAGATAAACAAAATACTGCTTTAAAGTATATGCTTTTATCTTTAAAATAAAAAAAGTTTTTCAAATGCGCTAAGGATTGCAAATCATAAACAGAGCAGGCACTGGTCTTGAAAAAACAAAACTAGAAAAACTCACGCCTTAGCACAAACTTTGAACCAGGATCTGGGCTTTTTGTTCGGATTTTTGTTGTTTGTGGGGTTTGGTTTTGTTTTTTTGAATTCCCTAAACAGTCTTCTGATCTGCCATAGTTTAAAGCCATGTCAAGAAGCCCATATCAGCTAACCAAGCATTTCTTTCCTGCACAATACAGCTTCTTCAGAAGGTTCACTTAGTGAAATAAAAGAATACAGATTAGATCAAAAGAGCAATTCATGCAAAATCATGCATACATGACTTCTGTTATATCTAATAAAAAGAGAGATCTGCAACAGAACAGATGAGTTGCTCCTGGTGAAATAGAAAAGACTGAAATAAAGGAGAACCGTAACCAAAAAAATCTCAACAATAGAAAAAAAAAAAAAGTAAAGATAATGGGCTACAAAATGAAAGGCAATTACCAAGGAAAGTGTTTCAAATCCTACATATGGGGTGGTGGAACCCCTCCCTTCTGAAGTACTCCAATTCATTTGGTAGTGCATGGGTGTAATTTCTTTACCACAAAACTTAGATCAGCAAACTGATACAGACTTAAACTAGATGTGAATGTAATTTAAGTTGAAGACTGCCAGTTGCTTACTCAGTAGGACATTTTCAGGATTACCTGAAGGGAGCAGAAACTTAATTCGTAAAACTTCATTTTCTTGAAGGGTAACCCCCTCAAACCCTAGCCTTTTACATCCATTTTTACTGCAGATTCTTTGGCTTTCTAAAATATTTGAGGGTAACGGGTTTTTTCTGTCACAAGAAAAATAAACTCTACAGCTTGAGAAGAAACATTTAATATTGTTTTGTACTAATAGAGACTCGGCATACTGTCTCACCAGAGCCTTCAAAACTCATTCTTGGGTGATGCTATTTTGCCATTTCATGACCATGAAAAGCATTAACAAATTCTGTTTCCTCAATTAACACTGCAGATTAATATTGATAATTTGATTTATATATCTGCCAAGAAAATGTGATTCAATGTTCGTTCATGGTATTTATTTCTCTTAAGGCTTAGCATCACTCACTGCGTCAACGTTATCAGTAGGGACCATGTAAGAAAATGATTACAGTAAATGAAGAAAGCAAAAGAAATACTTAAATGTGACTACACATTTTCCTAATAAAATTTAGAACTTCTGCTTGGAATTTGAATTGGTCAGATATAATTTTGGAACTCCCTTTATGTTCCTGTGGAGAGGAAAATGTTAAACAACCTTTTAAAGAATGGTATTTGGGACCAGCATCCACAGCTGTTAAATATTGTTTAAATATAGATCATGAAACCTGTTTTGCAGCTTAGTTAAAGTTAAACTTGAAATGTAGGCCTTGGAGAAAAGCAAAAGATATTTGATCATCTACATCAGTTATCTACCAGCAATACTGTTTCCCATGAACCCAAATGTCAGCCAAATCCTGAGTTACATTTGTATCTCAAACTGTACTGGAGTGGTATCTCTCTTAGTTCCTATCTCCTTGGGCCACTACAATTTGGTAGGCAAATCAGTTTGCATCAGAGCACACAAGGAGACTGGCATTAAGGCTGCATTCCACACAGTTATTAGTTTTCACAGAAGATTCTTCATCATTCATATTTTTTTCTACACTGCTTCATCCTGAAAAAAAAATTGAAGGATCAAAATAATCACCTATCTTCTTCAAAATAACTAAAAATTTTCCGTCCCTGGCATGATGTACACCTCTAAACCCCAATATATAAGAGCAGTCAATCACCTCAATGACTTTAGTACTGTACACACTCATTCTACAGGTCGAACTATAAACTTCTAAGAAGACATTAAGGTATTGTTAACTTGGACAGTGTTCATTATAAGAAAGCAAACCAATGTTAAAAGGCTTATGTGTCTACCACAGGTGCTGAGCTTGTCTATACAGAGCAATTAACAATGAACTTTATAATACTTAAAATATTATTCCCTGCAGCAACTCTAGCACAGCTTCTGTTATGTCTAATTCATTGCTTCTATATATATCTCAAGTATTTTTACTGTATTAAATCCCCTTCCATATGATCCAGTTTCATATATCTTTAACCCCTACTTGAACGATTAAACAGCAGAATGTTGCATGAATAAATGGACATCTAAACAGAATACCATGAGTCACTTCTTTCTGTACCAACAGCAACAACAGATAACCAGAGCATTGTTTCAATCTGTACTATCCCACACCAACAGTCATCACCTCAAATACACTGTGGTTTGCAGAAACAGACATAATGCCTTGCATGTCAGCCTCAGTAATTACAAGAAAATTTCAACAACAGCGTAAGAGTTCTTGGACTAATTGCTGTAGCAACAGGAAATTATCAAAAAATGTTCAACTGAGTGTGAAGAATTTTTCTTATGATCTATTCATGCTACTTGGTTTGTGTGCATTTTGGAGGTACAGTAGAAATGGCTGAGAAGGTCAACTGGTAAAAAAGGGTCATTTGGAAACCTCACAATGCCAGCAGTGGCTGGAAAGTCCTGTGATAAAAGGCAAGTCACTTGCAGAAGGTTACAGAGGTTTCCTAGTTACTTGGAAATGCTCCATCAGCACTTGCAAACTAAGGATACTCCATAAGCTCAAACAGGAGCAACCAACAGTTAGCCAATTTCACAGTGGCAGAGTAACACTGGGGCTACTGTGCTCCCTCCCCTTGCCCTTTTAGCAACACCAGAACAGTACTGGCAAGACACAAAAAATCCTAACAGCTTCAGTTTAACGGGGGTTCCCAAATTCTCCTTTTCTCCTAAGCTCATAAATCAGAAAATTGGGAAAAAGGCATTTTTTCACTGTGCTTCACAACCCACCTGATCACCATGGCAATCTCACAAAAAATAACATTGCTTGTTCATGACTAGAATCTTTAGCAAGTTACACGCCGAGATGAAAAGCCAGCACGAAGAGCATGCTGCCATGGACTCTCATTCACTTTCATCATCATGATCAAATCAATAAGATTGTGATGTTCTTCTTTTCATTTTGTCAGAAGCTTAATCCACGGAAAAAGAAAATAAGCAGAAAATTAACAATGAATTAGAAGAGGAGCTGCTTAAGAGATAATTAACCAACTGCAGGTTGAACATGTATTCGTGAGACTGAAAAGGATATGGTAATGTGTTTGATCAGATTACAAACTGCTGAGCAACATTGTTTATAACTGCATGTGCAACATCTGTGAACCTCACCGAAGGCTGAGGGAGAAAAACACTGCTCGACATTCTCCTTGGTTATCCAAAGCACTTGCACAATCCAAGCACAATTAGCAGTGTTCATCTACAGTTGGAGAAGAGAAACTTTCCTTCAAATCGAAAACC
Source organism: Cephalopterus ornatus (assembly GCA_013396775.1). Lineage (NCBI taxonomy): Eukaryota > Metazoa > Chordata > Aves > Passeriformes > Cotingidae > Cephalopterus > Cephalopterus ornatus. Next base: position 242,319 of record VZRE01001844.1, read on the forward strand.
AAATGAAGTACAGCAACCTGTTCAGTGATGTATAGGTGCAGATAACTTTTCCGCTTTTCAAGGTCATTTGAAGAGACTTATGGGATTTTGCGAAGTCATCATGGCTAGGCTTCGCGAACGAAGATTTGTGAAGGACTCTACCCACGCTTGCTACAAGCGCGCTGATGGCTAAAAAGGCCAATGCGAGATAGACACGTCCGGTTGCAAAAGGCACAGCAGAATGACTCCCCAGGTGGTACTGAAAGGACACGGTTCTTTCTGCGTTGCCTTTTCTCCTCGAGAGTGATCCTGCGTGTATTTTCAAAAGATATTGCAGCATTGTGAATAGTGTGTCTCCAGGCCTCCCGATTGGAGGCCAGAGCAGACCAGTGATGGTGATCGATATGGCCAAGGCTGAGATGTTGTTTCAGGGAGTCCTTATATCTCTTCTTCGGAGTATTTATATACCATTTTCATATATATGATTAAATATCTTGAACTTTCACTTTTGAAAATACCTCTACTTAGTAAAGATCCGAAACACAATAATGAGATTTTATTTCTTTATCATTTAAAAAAAAAAACTGCTCTAAGAATCAAAACAGTCAAAGTTGTGAATCAAAAACCTGAGGGGCAGTATGAATTGCAATTACACAAGCCCTCAGCCTGAGGTGGTGCAACAGCAACTCTCGGAATGCTCAAGTATTCAGCGTGGCTTTATGAGTCCACAGGCACTGCTACTCTCCAATAGCCTACACTACGCTGCCATGGGCTTTTGCATAGGTGACCAGAAGAGTATCTTATCAATGTTCAAGTGTCTCTTTAGCCCTGAGATATTCCTTTGCTCCTGCCCACAATTCAAGGCAGGTAGCAGTTTTCTAAACATTATGCTATCCATATATACCCCCTTCAGATATGCCTACATTAAGAGTTTTTAAACTCAGTGTTGCTAAATCTTGGCTCAGATGCCTGTTGTGCCAAAGGTGAATTGTGTGTTCTGTCTTTCAGTGAAAAGTGAAATGTCTCCCTAATTTTCTGAACATCTTTACAGCTTCCTAATAAAAAAAATAATAATTTAAAAAAAGGGAAAAAAAAAGATAACTGCTTCTTTATTCCCACATCTGCTACATTAAATTAACCAATTTTTTACGTTGTATAGCGGTTACTTTGGCAAACAGAAATTCAAAAATGCCTGAGAATTTCAGGCATAGATCAGCAATTGCAACTTTTGTTTTTAAATAGTTTCAATGATCCATAAACTAAGGCAATGGGTTATTCACTTACAATTCCTACCAGAGGCCCCAGGAATTAAATTATTTCAATGGGCTAACTTCCTGTATTGGAAAAAAGAAAGGAGCTGTGCCATCTTCATTTGTGACCATAAAATGAAACAGAGATACAAGATGAATTTAAACTTCCCTTGAAAATGCTGCATACAGCCTGAAATTACTTTTCAAGACACTCTAGGTTGCCTGTGTTTGCCTCACCAGTGAGGCAATTTTGTGATTTTATTTGTATAGCAAATGACGTATCAGCTGCCTAAATTTTCTACTTCGTATTACAAAGAAAAGACTGTCAAGTCTAAAAAGCTATGACAGAATACTGTGGAGTATAACTAGGAGAACATGGTGATAAAATGTTATAAAACCTCAGTCCTACAAGCAGGATGTTGATCAAACTTTGAACCAAACATAAAAATGTGTCACCAACTCAGGTTCTTCATAGGATTTTAGTCTTTTTAATTTGCTGTGGAGATGCAGAACAGATGGGGAAAAGTTTACTACTTAGAATACCAAAGAAGAGAAAAGGTTTCAGTTAAGAAGTTACTGAAAAGGACCAGACTATGTATTTTTATTCCCACAAGAACAATAGGTTTTAGCCTTTTCATTGCTTGCTTAACTCTAAGCATACTTATGATTTCTCTGGAGTACACCAGTATATGAGGCAATAGTTGTTCAAATTAGAAAGGATGACCTCCTACGATCAAGGAAGAAAGACTGGCTTCTATTCTCTCCCCTACTTGCCACACTGAATAAGTTGAGACTCTTGGGAAAACTCTTGGCTTACAAGATCCCTTCTAATATACCTCTCATTTCAGCATGCGGGCACAGCCAGCCTTGGCACTCAGTACACAACACGGCCCTAAGAAAATAAATTTTAAGTTTCTTAAACTCTCTGTTTCAAAACTGATGCCTGCACAATTTGTCCTTTACAATTAGACTGAGAAGGCACAATTCAAAGGCTACCAAATCACATCCACATATCAAAGAACTGCTCAACATGTCTTCCCGACAGAGACGCACTAGGGGAGGAAAAAGCTCAAGTAAGCATGTCCATTCATAGACATCATGTGCCAATTATAACATTTGATATTACATCAAATAAAACAATATAAAACAGGAGAAAGAGATAATATTTATGGTCCTTTTCCCAGGTACATAGTTTGAGTATAGCTGGCATTGAAATCATTGCCTCTGACCTGCTTAAGGCTCTTCCATCATGATGATTTAATCCATCATATGGGATTAAAAAAATGCTCTCTCTCAGAGTTCCTGAGGTTTTCATGAACCTCAAATTCTTCCATTGTGTTCACAAAATGTGATCTACTGATGACACCTAAATGCTGACCGACAGGCTTGTGTAAAAGGAATAATTTTAGTGAACCATACACATTGTGAAAGAGCAGGTAAAAGCATCAGTAAAAACCTCCTCACATTATCATCTGTCCAAAACACATTGCTTTAGTCCATGGAGTTTCATAAACTAATTTGTAGCAGACTAGGGCAGTTGATTACAGTAATTACTCCAGGTCCTAAAACCTATTAGCCTTACCTGTGGTTAAAAGAATATAGCTCTACGTAACAGAATAAGCTAAAAAGCAAACTGCCTTAGCTAATCAAGAGTCACAACAGTTAACTGAAACAGACAATAATATTTCAGCCATATGTTTAAAATATTTTTTTTCTAAAAATGTCACATTCATTACTAAAAGACCACAAAGCGTGTACCTTATTTGAAGGACCTAAACATCAACAGAAAAGGTCAGGATCCCAGAGGAAGTAACTAAGGGCTAAAGGATTTTTCACCTACAATAGCTCACCTGAAGCACAGAACAATTAAGCATTCCATGTATAGACTAGTAATAGTCATAGACTACCCTGTCTTCAGATTGCTTTCACTTAATATCGACAATAGTGCTAAGCAGTATCTGTCTGAAAGAACATGGGAACCTGGAAATTTCAAAAATTATTAAGTTACAGCTGTAGTCACAGCTTATCTGTGTTCTTATTACTTCATCTAGTCAGGAGTGATTTTTATCATTTTACCAGTCAGTGCTGTTAAGTGCAGCAATGCAGTTATACTGATGAATTTGAACTTTAACTACAAAAAGGGAGCTGAAGAGGGCAGGGAGGGAAAATAGCATGTCTATTGCATTTATATTTGAAGGTATACTAAGTAAGTTTCCTGATAATACAAAATTGGGAGGAGGTGTTGACTCCCTCAAAGGCAGAGAGCTCCTGCAGAGAGATCTGAACAAATCAGAGAGTTGGGCAATCACTAACCATATGAAGTTGAACAAGGGAAAGTGCCGGATTCTGCACCTGGGATGGGGCAACCCTGGATATACAGACTGTGGAATGAGAAGATTGAGAGCAGCACCTTGGAAAGGAACCTGGGGATCCTAATCAATGGCAAGTTGAATCTGAGTCAGCAGTGCCTGGCAGCCAGGAGGGCCAACTGTGTCCTGGGAGACATCAGGCAAAGCATCACCAGCTGGGTGAGGGAGGGGATTGTCCTGCTCTGCTCTGCACTGGGTCGGCCCCACCTTGAATATTGTGTGCAGGTTTGGGCACCACAATATAAGAAAGGTATTAAGCTATTAGAGAGTGTCCAAAGGAGGGCAAGGAAGATGGTGAAGGGCCTTGAGGGGAAGCCACATGAGGAGCAGCTGAGGGCATTTGGTCTGTTCTGCCTGGAGAAGAAAAGACTGAGGGAAGACCTCACTGCAGTAACAACTCCTTGTGAGGAGAAGAAAAGGGTAGACACTGATCTCTGCTCTGCGGTGACCAGTGACAGGACCTGAGGGAATGGCCTGAAGTTGTGTCAGGGGAGATTTAGATTAGATATTGGGAAAAGGTTCTTCATCCAGAGGGTGTTTGGGCACTGAAACAGGCTCCCCAGGGAAGTGGTCACAGCACCAAGCCTGACAGAGTTCAATAAGTGTTTGGACAATGCACTCAGGCACATGGTGTGACTCTTCGTGTGTCCTGTGCAGAGCCAGAAGTTGGACTCGATCCTTGTGGGTCCCTTCCAACTTAGGACATTTTATGATTCTATGAATTCCCTCTTTTCCTCTCAGTTGTTCCAAAATTCAATAGATTTTAATATTGTGAAATTCTCATTTAAGTTTATTAACAAAACAGAACAACACTTATCTGCTTATGCCTTTAGAGAGTTTATTTGCCCCTTTGGTTTTTTGCAGATTTGCGACATCCAAAAAACAGTACCAGTTTTTTGTCCTTTTCCTTTTAAAATACACAACTGTAATACTGATCTAATAGTTGTCAAGTGTCATAACCTATTTAAGTAATGAATCCTGACCCCTAACATCAAGTTAGTACACAGCAACAGTCATATTTCTTCTTTGCCTCTCCATTAATTTAAGCAGTTTAAATGGAATTAGAAACGGAAATTGAATAGGGTGTTTTCAGTACTTCAAGAAGTTTAGATTACTTGATTCATTCAACTCAATACTCATTAAGAGTTGTAACTAAATTTTTTTAATTTCTATTTTTATAAATAGTTTTATACTTAGACATTGTAAGCAAAACATATGAAAGTCTTCCTGAAAAAGAAGAGACCCTTATTATTTCTGGTTTAAAAGCATTTCTTTCATGCTTTTAATGATACAAAAACCTAGAACAATATGAAGCTACCACTCAATATTTTCTGATCTCCTTCAATGTATCTCAGCTGATTAGTACACAAACATGTGACTATTCACCACCAAATAAAATGCCTTGTAAAAAGAGTTGATCCTAAATAACGCCTTGTATCTGCCATAAATATGCAGTGTGAACAAGTGTTATACAGGCCCAGTTGTAGAAAAACAGATAAAGCATTAATATTGAAGACACTTGTCACACGATCTTATGCTGCAAAACAAGCCCCATAGGCAGTAAACAGTGAATTTTCATTCTCAGGTAAGTAATAGAAAGTCAGAGTTCATATGTGTGTGAGTTCCATTTATAAGATACACCTTTATAAAAATCAATAAATTTCAAAGACTGCTGATAGTAATTTCATTATTTCCACCATATATTAAGATGTTAGACACAGGGAAGTGCAGCAGAATAACAATAGAATTTATGACTGACAAAGTAGAATTTCCTACACCTCCTACCCACCAGCAAGTAGTGTCAATTTTACATATACGTGTCAGTCTTCTAGAGGTGAATAATTTCTTGCATGTTCCCTGCTTTCAGAGTACCTGATCAAGGCATTATTGTCTCATCTGAAACAAGAAAATGAGCATCAGCTTTTCCAGTTAATTTGGGATAGACAACTTGCATCATTGTGTATTTTCTGGGATATTTGATAGGAAATAAGACTTTGGGGAATAGTTCTAGTTCAGCATTTCATTTAATTGCTGCCACCATTATCAATAAGCTATCATAGATACATCTTTCAACAAAAATAGGAAGGCTAGAGTTTTTTATTCTTCAAAATTGGATTGTGTATTTTAAATACCTAGAGGTAACTATTAAAACACCAGCAGGAATAAAAGACAATTAACTGATTAGTTTCAGTCCTTTTTTTTTTTTGTTGTTCATTTGATAAAACATAGTTCACCATAATTTTCAAAAGATGCTTTCTTAATACTTCAGCTGAAGGAACTTCAAAACCCTATTTGGTAAAGAAAAGTGGGCAATGTAAGACAAAACCAAAACCACTTTCTTTTCCCTCTAGTGAAAATGAACACAAATGCAGTGCAGACTGACTTTTTTCTACTTCCATTTGACACAGCACACAACTGGCATCTAAACATGAAGTTTTTAAATGCTAAAAAGCCCCCAGAAGTGTTGATATTTCACACGGATTTTTTTCCAACCATAATTTTTCCCCCTAATTTACTGCAACATTTGCAGCAGTTCCCCCCAAAAAATTCAGAACTGTAGAAGCCCACACTGGAAAAAACAAGAAACAGAGATGAAGAAACAGAGTGGAAGAGCACATCTCATTAAAGGTGTATTTCCCACCGTTGAAAAAGCAGATTAGCCTATTGTTTCTGAATTACAGTATTTGTAAAATGTGTTTATAGATTTGCTACAGCAATACACTTCCCTTTCCTCCCCCAATCTCACAAGCAATGCTTCAATACTTCCCCTCTTGGTACATCCACATTGTATCACTTCATTCATCAATTATTGCTTTTTATTTTCTTTATTTTTACAAGAGTACAACTGAACGGCAAAGCAAGAAATGTAAAGTTTATGTAACTATGACTTAATTACTACCAGGCCTTCAGTCTTCAAGAGAAAAATATTATTGAGATCATAGTGAGGTTTTGTGTCCCATTTAGAAGAACAAATGCATTATGCAGTTGGATAACTTTCATTTCTTTATTACAGATGGACAAAACAGTGAAGGACATATTACTGGCACTTGTAGGGAGAAATTACTATTATCACTAAATAAAAGAGCTCAGCACACATCAGTATTCCATCTTAAAAGCAGTCTACAACCTAGGGAGACTTTGTTTTTATTCAGTAATTTCAAATGCTGAGCCAGGAACTCTACAATCCAAAAGAAAATTAAGGAGTTCCAAACAACTTCCTGTATACAGAGATAGGAGCAGGGACACTGAGGTGTGCTCAGAACATCCCATCTCATGTCACTGACAAAGCTGCAAAATCTATCTAAAATGGCATCTCAGTATATCCACCAGCAAAACTCATTTCCACTTAAGCTCTGCCTTCTGGTACAAGTAAAACAGATGAAAACTTTTGCTGTTTACATCCTCTAGCTCTGATGCCATTAAGCTGTGCCTCTACCGCAAGAAATACATACAATACAAGGATAGTTTATAGTATTACCATATAATTAGGGGGAATTATGTTGTTTATTTGGCAAAAAGGCTATTTGATGATTACACTCTTTAACTAAAAGAATCATTATAACTAAGTGCCAAAGAAAACACTGACCACTTTTTTTACCTTAAAATTGTATGAGCAACAGCATATGAATAGTGGGGAATGAAAGAACAAAGGCACCACCCTGAACAGAGCCAAGCAACAAAGATGAAAATGACATAGCAACTTCAGATACAGAGTGTTCACTGTTTCTACCAAGAGGCATGCTACAGATTTATGTTTTCTCAAATTTTACTCCAATCTGTACTTCTCCACTTTGTTTCACAAACCTTTTAAAGGAAGACATTCAAAACAAGGCAATTAAATAGGCCCATTCATGGAACTTCAGGTCATGCTCAGCACAACTCCTTATACAGCACAGATTTTTATTTTTTCCACTGTTTGTAAATTTAGAAAATTTTATTTACTCCACTTAATAACTTTGAACAATTGGTCACAGCCCTTTATACCATGGTACACAATGCTTTACTACCTAAACTCCTTGAAGGCATGAGGGCAATTTATTATGTCCCACAATTTTAGAAGACCCTTAAACAAAAAGCTCAGATCATTTGTTCGCAAAAACTGGCTCTCAAAAGTGCTGACAGAAAAGATATAGCTTTCATCATATAATAAATGCAGGTAAGTAACTCTTAATTACCTGAGAGTTTAACTAATCTGTTTCATGCTTCCCAAAGACCAAGTCCTGTTTTCACCTAATCCCTCTGTTGTGAAAGGGAAGGGTCATAAGGATGGATGTTCAACAGTGGTTAGATTTTAACTCTGGTATGCCCTGTTCACAGTATTTTAGAAGCACAGTAATGAACCAAAATAAGTGGTAGTCAATGGTTGCACCTCAGCACTTGTACTCACCTGGAATTTAGTCCAGTTGCTACCTTGACTTATATTCCACTTTTTTTTTTTAGCACTCCAGTCACAGCTGTGTTTCTCCTTCAGGAAGATGACATTTCTCTTAGGTACTGCAGTGCAACTGATCAACCCTTGCTTTTATTTATTTTTTTTTATTACACTGAGCTGTTTCTCCTCTGCCAATGATTTGGTTTTGCTATTAATTAAATGGCAGTATTATTTTCCTTCAGGTGGAATTATCAATAAGCATCTAAATGAGTTATAATAAAAGTGATAAACACAACATATATTATTCTGTATTGTTATGGAACTATGTTCCAGAGAGAATGTCTGTCTTCATTTAATCAGAGAAAATGGAAAAAGACTTATCAAACTGAAAGAATTATTAGGAAAAAATATAGTTTGTGCATATTCCAGAAGACTACTTTCTTGAAAACTATTTAAAAACACTTCCCTTCATATTCCAGTAATCCATATACTTTTTGTGTAATTTCTCTTCAGTTCAAGTATTTCAGAGGCATATTTAAAGGACAAAAATTTCAATATAATCTGTGGCCTTTGTAGAAGCACTTCCAGTTTCCTTAAAAAAAAAAAAAAATTGGGAGAATATGAGCTGTTAGGATAGTATTACAGTATTATTTTCTCTGTTTCTTAAATATGCCATGAAGGCATTTTGCAATTTAAAATAATCTTTGTAACAAACAATTTAATAATTTGATTTATAATACAACTGTAGGGCATTAGCAGTATATTTTGTACGTTTTTGTACTCATAGAGTCAATCTTAAAGCACACATCACAGAAAATCCTGTAGCCTACAAATACTTAGAGTGCTCAGCATCATTCACTGTTCTACCACTGGCCCTACAGAACCTGAACATCAGCACATACTATGCTAAAGTAATATTCTTATGCTTCTGCTTGCAAAATGTAACTAGACAAAAGCAGCTTCATGCAGGTGCAATCACACATTAGAAACAATCTCAGCCTTGGTTATTTTTCTTCCAGATTCAAACTTCAGGATAAAGCATACCATGATGCCATTTCTGCTGTGGTATCACGCTGAAAATCTGTTCTATGTAACTACCACCCAATTTACTGGCATTAAGCAATTCGCATCATGTTCAAATTTATTTCTGATTTACAGCAGAGGAAGTGTACCACCACAATCTGCCATATGTAATTTAACCTGTCCTGCAGTTCCTCAATAAAATGGCAAAGTCTATTACACAAGTAAGAGGAAGTTAGGAAAAAAATTACCATGCATCTCACAAATGTAATTGATTCTAGAGGTCCATTTTAATCTTTATAAATCATTGCACTTGAAATAAAACCCAATTATTTCAGCTTCACAGGTGGACTGGATTTTCATCCCAAGAGATATAAATGAGCCATGAAGTGATAAATAAAAAAGTAAATTAATGTTGCACAAATATATATGCTACATACAGAGCTGCCAAATTCCACACTTTAAACATCAAACTGAATCTGCAGCTCCCCAATTTAAATATTTATTTAAATATCCTCTCAAACACTTCTCTATCACATAGCCCAGCACAAAGCACACAGTCTTCCCTACGACCCAACACACAGTCTCTCAGCATCAGGGCTCCACAGCAGATAAAAAAATCTGTAAATATGCTCAACAAAATAGTCTGGCTTTCATGCCTGCTGCCATTCCACTACTGCAACCCAGCTTCCACTGTTTCATTCTCAGCACTGTAAGCAAAACCAGCTGTAAGGATAGGAAAAACACCATATTTTCCTTTCTAACTATTAGTTACATTCATAAGAGGTGGGAGAAACTGGAAGTGGTCATTTACCTCTCCAGCAACTTCCATAAGCACAAATTAGGTTGTAGGTCCCATCATACAGCCCTGACCCTTGAGACTGAACAGTATAAAAACACACTTATTTTCATGCATTACATGCCCTACACCATCACCCTTGCACATTTAATACTAAAAGTCACTCCCCAGATTTGGGGGTATGAATGCCTTTGGATTCTAAGGGTGCACAGGACTTGGCAATTTGTGCATTTTGGTGGGAACTGATTTGTTGTAACTATTGCTGTACTTCACAAGTAACAAAGAGATCAAAAATAAAACTCATTGTCAAAATATCAGGAAGTGAGCAAGAAAATAATGGAAGAAAAACTCCAAAAAGGTTTGATAGTTACAAATAAGTAACTATCAAAGTTACTTGATAAGTGAAAGTCACTTGATAAGTGAAAGTTACAACTATTATTATTAAATTCTTTAAAAATCCAAGATAATAAAGAAGTGTAAGACCTAGTATTTTAAAAAAACACTCATTGATTTAAAGTGGGAAAGTTTTACTAGTGTAAAACTGTTTATTTATTTTTTCTGTAATTGAACAATCTCTTCTCACTAGCACTGAAGCTTCGTGTAGACTAATTCTTTAAGGACAGCATGCCTCCTCTCTGTTAATTACTTTGAAGAGCAGCAAGCTAACGAGCTTGATTTGCCTTCCATTTTCAGTGAAATAGCCAACAATAGCTCAAATGTTATTTTAAGTGACTATAACTGGAACAGTCAAACAAAAGGTCACCCATTTTACTGGTGTGGAAAAATACAGGATAGACCTCCTAGCTTCCCAGGGCTGTTCAGTATTTTGTATGATCAAAGGCAAGCAGACTTTGACCTTAATACAAGTATCTTCCTATCTCCCCTCATCCCTACATATTATCTGCAACACAATTTTAGTCACTATATTTTATGGTGACTTATATAGACAAATTTGATTTTCCCCCAGAAGAAAAAACAAACAAACATCTCCCAGCATCCAAACTTACAGTTAAAACAATCTTGAGTTTCAAATACATTAATTACAAATATACACAGATCTTTTTTCTGTGAGTTACATCACATCACATTATTGAGTCAGCAGAAGCAACTGAAAAACAACTAGGTTAACAGACAGAAGGCCATGTCTTGTTTTTGTGGGTTGTTTTTTTTTTTTTTTAATCAAATATGTTGTTCACCCACAGAGCTTTAGGCAACTAAAATGTCAATGTGTATGGAATTTAATGAAACAGATTTAATGATCCTCAAATGACAGGAATAGCTATTTGGTTTGGAAAAGCAGAGTCATGGTTCACCTTCTGAAAATACTGTTTTCTTACTATTATTGTGGGCATCTCACACTGTCACCTTCATACTGAAAGCTGTTTTTATTTATAGTAATAGTACAGTTTCTAGAGAGTCAAGGAACCCATTTGTGTTGAAGTTACAGAATTTTTTAAATCCTAAGCTGAAAAATAACATTTCAGCCCTCCAAGTTTTTCAAGAAATACTTCAACGACTTCAATTTGATTTGCTCTGCAACAGCACCTCTTTTCTCTCCAAACCCCCTCCTTTCTACATATGAGGTTCTATGTTTGAAGTTCCTCCTGGATGGCTGACAGTCTTCTTCCCTCATCAAGCTCGTATTTCTGTCACTGACTTTGCAGGATATTACCTTACCCGCGTACATCAGATGATGTTTTCTATGCCATCAATTCTTCCTTGCTCTTTAAAATAGGTCTAAGTCGAGCAGCACCTTCCCCAATTCCTTTAAAGATGGGAAATTCTTTAAAGAAATAAGTTACACTGTCAAACAGATCTCCCGCAGTAACTCTGGATCCACGAGAATAACCTTACTTCCTACCTAGAATAATATCCCCAAATTATTGCCCCTGTGACATCCCTCCCATCATGCATCCTGCAATAACCTACTGCATCAGCTTCATGACTGTCCTGCTTTCCAAACTACCTTCCCTTTGCCCACCAGCCTGGCAAGAGGCAGCAAATGCCATGATGGCTAATACTACAGGCCAACCACAGAGACACAGACCAGGGTTCCCCCTGCTCTTTGCTCAGTCTCTCGTCTAACCATCTGCCTGTTTCTGCAAGACCTGTATATGTGTGCAACAGGGCTGGAGAACACTGCTCCTCTGCCAAAGTCGATGAGGAATTAGGCAAGTGGTTCAGAAGCTACTGGCAGGGTGGGAGGACAGGCTAATGGACAGATGGCTGGACAGATGGGATAATTGCATAAGCAACCTTCCCTCAAACTAAAATAAAACTTTGAAGTCCCACCTGTTCCACAAAGCATTTCATCAGCACTGGCCACACCCCACGTCAAGGTTTTCTGTTTTATAAGAGGCTATACTGCATAAAGTAGTGGCTTTGGTCTATAGACTTCCCAGATCAACACATTACTGACTGTACCTCACGATGTACAGCTACAGCACTCCATAAATAACTGTCTTCAAACACAAGCTGTACCCAAACAAGATTTCACAGTTAAGTGGAAAAAGAATGGTTGCATAAAAAAAAATTATAATGGCATGTAATTTAAACCATCCTTCATAATAATAATGCCAGCAAGCAAAGGAGAAAGAAAACACAAGCTTTTGGGGTGTGTAGGGGGGGGTGTTTGCCTTTTTTTGGGTTTTGGTTTTTTTTTTGTGATTTTTGGTTTTGTTTTGTTTTTAAAGAAATACAAAAAGATGTAGAGGAGTAAAAATAAAGACTACTACCAATTAAAGGATCTGCAAAGGCGTCTTGCATCTCAACAGCCTAAGATTGTGTGAAGGGATAGAGAAGCTGTGCTGGATGAACAGATGGATCAGGAAAGTGTGAAGAGGTCCATAAGGTAGACTCAAGTTTTTAAAGCATGAAACTTCTGAAGCAAGCACAGATTCATTGTAGGTGTTTTCAGAAAAGGATTAGTTAAGGTGAGGGGGGTTGGAGGTTTCTTTGGGGTTTTTTTAAAGCTTACAAATGAAGGTAGGTAACAGCATACCATGTGTACACGTCTGGAGTGGTGGATTTGGGGATACTCCATCCTTGTCCCACATGCAAGGCAAGGAAGACTGGAAGCATTTCTGCAGAGGTTAAGCAAAAAACAAGATGGCAACATTGTGGATGTGGCAGATTAAAAGTAGAAACAAAAATGCAGGGAGATGACAGTCAAAAGCAGAGGGGAAAAAACACCTGCTTGCAAAGATACTTGCTTCCTTTTATTTGGAATTCTCTTTTGAAGTACTCAAAAGAAAATAATGCAACAGTGTCATTAAGATGAGTTGAGCAGGGAAGCGTGTGCATTCCCTGGAAAGAGAAGAATAATTTAATTTCACCCAACTTCTTCCCAGTGACATTTTAGAAATAAACATAATTTTTGGAAAATACAGCTTTTGAGCACAAGGTCTAACTAGAAAATCTCCTGAGGGCCCTCTTCTATCCCTCATGTCAATTATCACTTCAAATACCCTACGCAATCCTATTAAAAACAGCAGTAGAAAGTTGGAGAGGGGGTATTCTATATTTATTAATAGATTCAGCATCATTTCAGTAAACACCCATCTTGCAATAAAAAAGGTCATAATTAAAAGAAGTGGATCTTCTGAGGTTCACATCTGAAAACTAGTAACATTTACTGTCACTGCTATGACAATTGCTTACTCTTTGACTAATAAACAGCTTTAACTGTTAAATAACTCGTAAGCAAAATAAACTATTTTTATCTCAAATATATATAACATTAAAAGCAAACTTGTTTTAAGGTATTATAAACCTATACCCAACTCCTGTTTTACCTCCCTAGAGTAAATTCTAACAACACAGAAAACACTTAGGAGTTGCCAGTATGTCTACCAACTATTTTGAACAACATAAATTTGAAACATCAATTAAAATGTGAGGTTAAAAACAATTTCCTATACTATATGAGATGCTGTATGTTTTGACAGTTTTAAGATTTCTTCACCTCTGAAGGGAGTCACTTAAGGTCAGATGGGGCCCAATACTGCAAACACTTCTTCATAAGCAATACAACTGAAGTTAAATATATGCTTAACTTATTACACGTGCACAAATATTTGTGGAGAAGGCTTAAGTGACTCCAGGAAATAAACAAAATGCTGCCAAGTGTTCAAAACAAAAACCAGAAAACTTTTCCTGCAATTTGTTTTCGGCTACTGTAAAGTTTTACTGAACACAGCAGGTTAACGGGAATTTAGAACAAGTTCAATAGGTCTGACAAGAGGAGCTTCATGAAAAGCTGGCTATGACATGCCCCCACCTTCTATGCACCCCAGTTTTGCTATTAATATTTAATATTAAGATAAGAGCCAAAAATGCAGCCTACAAGAAAAAAAAAAAAGAAAACCCAAACCACTACATCTTGGAAGAAGCAGAACAATCAAACTGCACTTTTTCATGGAAAATGCCTCTGACGAACTTGCAATTAACATGATATGCTGCAACATGCAAAACACTCTTAGCAGGCATACACTCTGCTGGCTCTTACAACAAATTTCAGTATGCCTGTATGTTTATCTACTACAGGACTCTCATCAGAACACAGTTTCCTCTTCACCATCACCTGGAAATGCTGTCCAGATGAAAAGGGAGAGGAGAGAAAAAGAGCAACACATACCAAGCATCCTGAGCCCCCAGCAGTCAGGGCACACTGGACCTTCTGCTCTACCATAACCAGCATAGGGCTGATACATTCTTAAGCAAATATAGGGAGCTTGTGAGACGTGAATCACACAAAAAGCACACCAAAAATAAATATGGCCTTCTTTAAGATTAGGAAACATAGCAAAAAGTAGAAGGCTTATGAACACAAATTTACTGTGCTCTCAAGTGTAATTCAGAAGTTTCTGTGCTTTAAAGATAAACATATATAAGTACAATGTCCCACTTGCTAGTACAAAGCAAGTGAAATCAGATTGTTTTATCAAGTTAAAGTATCACCCAGACTATCACATGCAGGCCAAACAGAAGAATCTACCTTCTCTAAGTTAGAAAGGGTGAAAAGACTGAAAAGCACTGAACTGATGTACACTCAAGTAGCTATTCACTTATTTCACATATAAGTGGGACTTAACAGCTGAGGAGTTGCTCACTTCATAAGCACTGACTAAACTCATTTGAAGCAAACCAAAACCACGGAAAAAACTCCAGGTGATTCTATACCAGATAACTATCAATTTAATAGGTACTTAAAACATCCATTTCAGGATCAGAACCTCTATGAATCTGATGATGAGATCAGCCAAAACATAGTTCTACAAAGAAATCATTTTAAGTGTAAACCATTTCTCCAAATTCACTACGAAATGTGCAGTTCCTATAATATAGGATGACTTTTAAGCACTGACACCTAATCATGAAAAAAAGAGGAGAATGGGATGAAAAAAGTTTTGTTTTCATATCAAGCTCCAAGAAACATTTTTTTGATACTTAATAGTTGAATAAATACTTTATTCTACTGAACCTTGTAGCCACATCCTCCCCTTCTTTCAGCTGAATGAAGCAGTGTGTTACCATTAACATCAGTACTACTATAGTCATCTCTCAGAAAAGATTAACAGAGACAGTGATACAATTCACCAAAACAATGGAGCTCTATGTGGCTGGCATAATGAAGATTCAGTTAAGAATTGATTCACACTTTGTTTTTTTCAGAAGGATTTTGGTTTTTGGTTTCGGGACTTTCCTCCTCCTTTTGTTTGTTTTTTTTTAATATTGCAAGGCAAGTATTTCTTGTGAACGCCACCCACAGAAAGATTATATTCTTTTCCCAAACTAAGTGTCAGTGTTAAATTAAGTTATCCTATCATTACAAATGAAATAACTAAAGGATTAGTTTTCAAGACATTAACGGGCAATTCCAGCACAAGAAGGTTCAACAGGCTTGTCTTAGGAATTCAAATTTGAAACCAAGCTGAAACACAAACATCTCTGCTGAAGTAATGTTGGAAAAATAAGTCTAATTGCACTAAAAAGCTAGAATTAAAAGCTTCTGGAGACCTGAACACTTCAGTATCACAGAAAGGTATCACACAAAGTCATCATATAATAACTATATCTATTCCATATGCATTTTCCTCATTTTAAGATATAGCAACAGATTATTTTTACTTCAGCTAAACATAACTTATGTCTCAAACTTCTTACAAAAAGAGAAGTGGAACACAACTTACTTGAGAGCCCACACATTCATTCCTTCAAGTTCCTTTGCCTAAAGGAAACAGGCGTTGAAGTTCTCTGAAAGCTAGCCTATTCCAATGAAATGCTCACGGTTGCTTCAAAGAAGGGAGGAAAAAAAATATGCAATATTTCTATAGCAACAGAGTTTAAGACATGTAGCACCTTTTAAATTTATTTTGATCTTTCATTGTGATTTAGTCAAGATATTTAACGCAACTATTTCTGCAATGCTAAAATGTCTTATTTAACACATCAACAAAGAAATAAATTACCATATTCTAAATTAAAAAAAAAAATTAAAAGCTGAATACATTAGTATTGTGAACATTCAGAAGTGTAACATTTTTCCTTCATCCACATTTAATATTATGAAACTGCATAGGCTCAGAAAGAGGGTTGATGTAACAGTGATTTCCTCAGTTTACTTATGTATTGTTTCAATACTCTATATTATGAAATTAATTCTTACTGCTTCTGATGCAAAAAGCTGGTACAATCATTCACAAACAAATCTCCATTTAGATACTAAAGTATTATAGTTAAAATAGAGAATTTGGAACCAGGAAACAAACTCTATTATTCACTATATTACATACAATCTTTAGTGATAGCAAGTCACTGACCATTCTCATGTTAGAAGTAACATGAGAATTCTGCTGTTCTAAAGTAAAAATCCAGACAAAAATCGAGTCATTAGGTTTAGCTCATGAGTAATGCTTTAATTCTTTAAAATTCTCAAATAGAAATTATGACAAATATAAGGCATTCCTATTCCTTTCACATGACGAGCACATAGTTCACAATGACTTCATTTATCCCCATTGTCTACACTTTCAACGTAGTTCTCCCTCATTATTGTTTCATGACCGATGTTCATAATTTATGCAGAATAAGCATATAAGCACAAGAAAATTTTCATAAATAAGAACTCATATCTTATCCAGAGCTTAAATAGTACCTATGAAAATTGCTGGTTAATTTTTTCTGTCCAGATTTCTACTGCTGAGTGTTACGTGTTTGAGAGAGACTAAAAGCCAAGACTTACATGTGAACAGTTTTCAAGGGTTTCCATATATAGTCAGTATTATAAATAGCTATTTTTATAACAGCACTGAACTGACTTTTCGTTATATATAGAGAGGGTGTTTTCTGCATACAGAAATTATTCTGTTATTCTACCTTGTACTTGCAGTCTTAGCTCTCCTCCCACTCACATGGTCCTGCTCTGTTTCCAATAGAAATAGCCACCGTTAGTGTCAAACCACACTGGCACTATGGTTCATAAAATACCGGGTTGGAAGGGACCTCAAGGATCATCTAGCCCAATGTTTCTTGGAAAAATCACAAACTAGACAAGGTGGCCCAGCACCCTGTCCAGGCAAGTGTCCAGTGTTGGGGAATCCACCAGTTTCCTGAGAAGATTATTCCAATGGCTGGCTGACTGTTCTCATTGTGAAAAATTTTTCTCTTGTGTCCCACCAGAATATCCCCAAGAATAACGTGTACCCATCACCCCTTATCTTTTCCATGGGAATCCTTGTAAAAGGGAGGTTCCATCTTCATTTTAGCTACCCTTTAAATACTATAACATGATGTTAATTACATCAGTGCTCCAAAAACAGTTTCCACCAAACTAGCCCAAACCTCTATTTTATAAAGAGCTCTCTATATACCGACTATACAATTTTTCACGTTTTCCTTTAGCTGCTTCACTAGTAAAGCAGGCTTATGAAACTGATATTCTTAAGTTTTTTGTTAGGAACGTAGGCCTACAGTGAGCATCTCAGTACTTAAATCTCAGTGTGTATTTTACCCCCATCATTATTAAACTAGACTGATAGGATCTATGAGAACATTAAAAATGGATCTGCAATTTCTTTCTTTCAACACCAAGTTTTGAAAACTAAGGCAGAACACATCAGCTGCAACACCAACATGTTTGTTATGACTCTCATTTTAAAATTAGACATGAATCAAAACAAATTTCTAGTTTCGACTTTCATAGAATTTAGATCTAAAACATTGAAATAAGTCTTTAACATGAAACAACTATGGATTATATATCAGATTCATTAAAATTGTCAACATTAAGTTAAAAACCATGCATAAGGCAAATATCTTTTACGTGAGTATTTTTGAACAATGCTAACTGCTTTTAATCGCAGGTCTAAGCACTGGTTGAAATTAATTCAAAAGATCTAGTTCCAAAATATGGTATAGCATTTGCTCTTTGCAATGCTTGATTTCTACAGCTTCAGTTTTCTTCCTGTTCCTATAAAATGTGATCTTTCACCCACTGTAATATATCATCCAGTTCTTCTACATCCTACAAAAATCTAAGTAGCTAAATCCAGTCAACAAAAATTTTGATACAATGTTGATTTGCTTCCCTAAATACTACAGTTTTAGGTAAATACTGACGAACAAGGCCATACTCGTGAGAGTCATTCAATACGGAGGCTTCTTGAGGCAGAGAGCTCTCTCCTAGAAGAGCATCTTTCCAGAAGTACAATGGGGGAGGTTTTCCTTCCTATTGCCAAATGAGCAAAATGAGAGAAATTTTAAACAACCACACAACTAGAAGTAGTAGTTTTTGTTTTATACTAGTAAACTAGTATTTAAATCTGTACAATAGAAAAGGCCAATACTTGTATTATTCAATCCACCTATTAAAAATGGCACCTCATGCTCCTACTACATACAAGTGTATTTTATATAAAGCTTCCTTTTTTTTTTCAACTGCAGATCTCTCTGCACACACACACACACACACTAAGACAAGAGCCATATTAAAGATCATGGTTTTTTTTAGGCAAACCCAACAGACTCGTTAAAACCCAACAGAATCGTTAAAATTTGACACACTTGCACTGAGATCTGGGAAAATAGTTAAGTGGATGCAGAGATAGCAAAATGAAGTGGGAATTGTATATTGTCCTAGCCAAGGAGCCATTATCAACTGGCAACATACAACTTGATCACCCATTGCAGTGGAAGCTGGTGGTGCTCAACACCTCCCTGAAAAGCGGCAAAGAGGCATGAGGACAACAAAAGAAACTAAGAGAACAATTTTAAACTTCTCTCCTGCAATACTGCAGAATCCCACTACCATTTGTCATCTGCGTTTATCAGTATGCCAATGGATTTTCCTTGCCCTTCTCTGTTGTACATTCTCTTACAGCCTGTTTGAGACATTCCGAAGCTTTGCTAAATGTGTGTTTGCCATAAATGAGTCTTCCAGATGCGACTGTGACTAATGTATTACCATCTTGACAAGTCTGCTGAGTACAAGTCAGGTAACAGCTTCCCTCACCCAAGGCACAGCACACAGGAATATGCACGATCATTACTAATTTCACTATGGCAGTTTCAGGCTGTTGCTGCCTCAGACATCTACCTGCCGCAGCCATGGTCGGCCGTGCACGATGCAGACAGGAGGAGGATCTCCGAAAGCAAGCCTGGAGTAGTTCAGCAACAGCACACAGAACCCTCACATACATAAAGAGAATGGAATAGGAGCTGAGCTTATTTCCAGCCCTAGAAGAGGCATTGCTGCAGACACACCAAACCCTGTTTGAAAAAAAATCCTTTTCCCTTCCATATGGCTCCAAGGACAGCAGCCGAGTGTTCCCTGCTCACCGACCAATACAAAAGATGAAAGCTGAGAGCAGAAGTAAGGAAGGAATAGCCCAGCAACGGGAATCCCGGCATCCCTCATCTTCCCAGCGGCTCGAGGTGAGGAATAGCCTTCCCTCCCTCCTGGGTGTTGTCCCCTCCGATGCTCTCCATCACCACCTGCCTACCTTGCAACAACTAGTGCGTGTTCTCGCAACTGGCACCGACAATGCATAAGCCCAGCAACAGGGCGACTGATTAAAAAAAAAAAACAAAACCACAAAAAAATAATAATACAAAAAACCCCCACCAAAAAAACCCAACCAGAGAAACACTCCCCCCTCTAAATCATAATAATCTAAGGAGCATCTTTTTTTAAAAAAGCCCTCAGCCCTTCCAGCCAGACGGGAGAGGGTATCAGAGAGGAAGAGGGGAGAGCTCGCGCAAGACAAGGCACTCGGGCGGAATCCCAGGGGCAGAACCCCAGGCGCGGCCGCCCCGGGGCACCCCCGTGGAACCACCCCCGGCTCTGCCCTGCCGAGACCCCGCGCCGCCGCCGAACCCCGCCGGGCCCCCCGAGCGCACCTGGGCTGGGAGCGGAGCGGGGCGCACACACCGCCCGGCCCCGGCGGGATCGGGGGAGGGCGGGCGGCAGGAGAAGCGCGGCCGGCCGGG
>VZRE01001844.1:272298-286791 GCA_013396775.1 Cephalopterus ornatus
AAGACCTATGGGGAGAGGCTGAGGGAGCTGGGGTTGTTTAGTCTGGAGAAGAGGAGGCATCACTCTCTATAACTACCTGAAGGGAAGTTATAGCCAGGTGGAGGTTGGTCTCTTCTCCCAGGCAGTTAGCAATAGGACAAGGGGGCACGGGCTTAAGCTCTGCCAGGGGAAATTTAGGCTGGATATTAGAAAGAAATTCTTTACAGAGAGAGTGGTCAGGCATTGGAATGGCTTGCCCAGGGAGGTGGTGGATTCACCGTCCCTGGAGGTTTTTAAACTGAGGTTGGACATGGCGCTTGGTGCCATGATCTAGTGAACGGACTGGAGTTGGAGCAGGGGTTGGACTTGATGATCTCTGAGGTCTTTTCCAACCCAATCGATTCTATGATTCTATGATTCTATGATTCTATGATTCTATGAAATGAACTGTGGATTCCTACTCTCTCCTCTTCAGTACGTTCATTAGTCTATTGGAAAGGCTGATAGAAACTATATTTAATGAAGTATCAGGTGATTCATTTAGCTGATAGTTAATAGTGTCATTCCTAAACAAGTTTAGATGTTTCTGTTTCACGACATTTGGCAGGTCTGTTTGGATATGTCCATACTAATGCTTAATATGAACTTCAGCTTGAGTGCAGCCTAAATGTCTGATATTGGGTTTATCTCAGCAGTCTGCCCTGGAGGCCTCTGCTGCTTGAAAATCGTGTGATAAAGTATTTCATTCTTATGGACTTCCCTGTTTCTCCAGCTGTGAAAAATTCTTGCAGTGTGAGCTCTGTTTGGAAGTGGATACCTTTTTTTCCCTGGACACAGGCCTTGCTGTGCTTCTGTCACCTGGAGTTTGGGTTTATGCAGAGAACACTCCGTAAGACCGTGCCCAGAGATCAAAAAGGAGCTTCCCCACCTGAGCACAGAACACCCACCGACTAAGCAAGTTCCTCCTAATGTTCCTGGCAGGCAGCTTTGGTTCCTGTGAAATTCAAAGTGTGTGTTTTTACATGCAGAGCTTTGGGACGGGATCCATCTTGCTTGACTACACCACTCAGTCCTTGTAATAACTCAGCAGTTGGGGCTTTTCAGGTGAAGGGCTTCTGACCTCATCTCTACTGGGGAAAGGTTTGCTGGTTTCATACCTCGGGTACTCACTCTGGTGCTCTCGACCAGCACTAGCATTTCAGTCATAATGTCTACAAAGGAGCCCGAAGCTACAAAGCCTGTTTCCGAGATAAGCTTTCTCCTTCCTGTTTTTGAAAAGGGATTTGGTTGTTTGGCTAGGGGAGCCGCAGCAGACTGCGGTTCTGATTTGTTTTCTAGGAATGACTAAGAGAGGAGGAGTTTATACGCACTGACTACACTCTGATGACTCTGTTGGCAACCGCATTTCTTTAACTGTACATGAGCTTGCTGAAAGCATGTTTTTAATCTTGTAGAACCCTCCTCAGTTTCTGATGTGGCTTCTCACATACATTATGTTATTTTCCATTTTTAGCTTCAGTCCTTCTGTGTTTGACATACAGGCATTTCCAGGAATATTTTTATATGGATATTTTTTAACTTAGTAACGTATTACTTTCATATGTTTTAATTGTTGGCTGATGTCTGAAGATTTCTTGTTTTGAGTAAAACCCCTTGACCGCGGTTAAAACCAACATTTTGTTTTACTATATAAGCAGCCAAGCCATCTTAGAAGTGAAATACATTAAATCAGAAAAATTAAAAACTAATCTGGTAGAGATTTTGCTTTCAAGTTATAGCAAGGAATGCAGAGAGAGTTCAAATCTTGATCAGAATAATGCACAAGTGGCATTAAGGACATGGAAGCTGCATCAGAAAAAAGGTTGTGATTTGAATCCTCAGAAGCAACATGAATGAGGCACACTAAAGCTGGTTTTGGTTCAGAATGATGGTTGTCCCAGATAAGCTTCCCTGATGTGATTTCAGCTGCATCCAACCATGACAGTGAATAGTTTGTTTGGTCCCCAACCAAAAAAAAAAACAAGCATAAGAAAAACATCTGGATGTGAGGTCTGATACTCAGAGCTGCTGAAAATCTGAAAACTAAGGCTTCAGTTCTCCATTACGGACCACTCCCCAGTGAAACTAATATCCTTTTCTCCAAAACTGTTTTGGAACTAGTTATCCTGTACTGCAGTGACATCTACTGAAGGAAAGCAACAAAAGTCTGAGGAAAGCAGCATTGGCCTCTTAAACATAATACAAACATCAGAGATTTAATGTATTTTTAAATACCCAGGGGTTTCATATTTTTCCCTTTGTATGTTTCAGAGCTATTATTATCTGATTGTTATTCAGCACCCATCATCACAATGTTTCCAGACTTTAAACATATACCTAACTAATGTATTCTGCAACCTGTTTTGTATGCAAATATTTAATTCCTGAAAGACTGGGTTTAATTTTACTTCGTTCTTCACTTGAGAATGGAAGTGATTTTTTTTTTCTCACTGAAGGAGGGGAGAGATTAGAATTTAGGGGGCTGGCAAGGGTACAAAGTGTTCAGACAGAGCTGGCTGGAACCTGGGTGCTGCAGCAGGTGGAAAAAGGTGGAAAGGACAAAGAGAATTGTCACTTCTGCTATTAAAGTGAACTGCTTGTATTTTTATTACATTTAGATACAGCATATTTGATTATGTGTTTTCTTTACGCTCTCCTCTTTCCAGCAAGCCCAGTTTTATACCGGAATCAAAACAGAACCTCTGCTTTTATTGACTAATGACTTGTGTTATGTACAGCTGCTTGTAGGGAAGATCTGCCTTATTTGCTGACAAAGCTTTGTAGTGTGTAGCTGCCTCATCTAGATGCTTCCATCTCGGTCTTCCAGGGAACTGGATTATGAGATCTAACCTTCCTATAATTGGCAGCAGTAGATGAAGGTCTCAGGAGGAAAATTGTATTCATGCCTGAACCTCCATCCTTCTGAAGCAGATAACATTTTATCCTTTTTAGTTGCAAGATCTTCCTTGAGGGGATACCTTCAAGCAGACTAAACCCCATAATTGTATGCATGTGCCAAACTATCAATGAGGTAGAAAAAAAAGCATAATGTAGCTGTAAAATATTTTCTTATTGAGAATACTGTTATTTAAAAAAGACCTGAAAATACCAATGGGATGGTTTTATAGTTTTGCTCTCTTCTGCATTTTTTTCTGGTCTCGCAGCATGCAGCACTTACAGCCTATAATTAAAACAGCTCGCTGATATTTGCATTTTCATGAAAGGAGCCTCTTCTAATATACCACTCTTAAATCTCCTATTTGATATCAAGTGAAATTGAATTTCAAGGCTTTATTCTTTGCAGATCATTTAACTCTTAATGGCTTTTTATCCTAAATCTATCTCTGCTTCTGTCTGAGCATGTGTGCCTCCCTCCCCATCTCTCTGGTCTCTCTTCCTCATTATTTGTTCACCTTTAAGCCATTCCAAAGCTATTGTAAAGACAGATTGCAAAGACAGAAGCCTGGATCTTAGTACTATGTTCTACAACTCTGGCATGAGTTCCTACACATTTTTATTAGAAATATTTCTGGAACTGAAAACCCAGTGAGGGAAAAAGTGGTCTTCAGGCTGCTTATTAGTTAAATAGTTCTATATGGCACTATTTGCACATGGGAATCATATTTATGGATTTAGATGAACAGTGGAAGAATAGTGCCTGGCACATTATTCTTGTGAGTGCTGAACTTAAGGACATGCATAAAATTAAAATACAGTATATATGCTAAGTGTTCGGTACTTTGTGTAAGGCATCCCTTAGAAAAGTAATAGCTAGCAGTAAAGGATGTGTAGCAAGTGGAATTTTCTGTTGATTCTCTCATTCTCTTCCATATCTTTCCTTTTCCTGACAGAAACAGATGGAATTTTATTTTCTCACAATTACTATGAACTGAAACTAACAGCTCCTAAATTGGCAGTGAGGAGGTGGAAAGGTGTGGAAAAAAAATAAAAACATGCAAATCCTCTGTAACAGTCTGAACAGTGAAATATGGAAATAAAAGTTGTCAAGCAATTAACTAATGCAACCAGTGGCTTGCAGACTACACCCAATATATGCGTTCATCAGTTCTTCAAATAATTTGTGTATATTAAATAATAACACAATTCTGTTTTCCTTATACTGCTGATTAGACCTTCCAAACTACTATGCAAAAGGGGAGCATTGATATTTTATTTACCTACTGATGAGGTCTGCAAAGGGGGCATTTTTCAGCTTTGAAATTTTTGTGTAAGCATGATCTATATGGAAGCCATTGACTTAGAACATTTTCTTTAGGTTCTTCTTTGCCCAGTTTCCTCTTTCTTTCCTCAGTTTCCTCTTTTCCAAAATTTGATACTTACTTTTTTTTTTTTTTACCATTATCTTATTTTTTTAAATTGTATGAGCATTATGTTATTTTTTTTTAATTGTAGTATTTAATCACAAGAGAGGTCACAATGGTCATAAACTCAGTTTAAAACCTACTCCAGTTACCACATGGACATCTTCTGAGAAAGCAGCCACTTGACTTTCTTGCAGACTAGTTCTGGAGATAGTCTAGACATGCCCCTGGTACTGGCCATGATGTGATTTTCTGCCATATGCCTCAGGAGTCACACAAGGATTTTCTATGCTAGAGCTATCCTTAATTTTGAGAAATAAGACTTTCTACATTGAACAGGTTAAATCATTTAACCCCTAAGCAGGCTATATGGAAAGATGAGGAAATTAATATTCAGACAAGTAAAAACTGCTGAGATGCCATTTTATAAACCTTGACTGTGGTGCACGGGAGGAAGGCCTGATCCAATGCTCAGTTTTGTTCTTGAGGAGGATCTCATGACAGAAAATGCACATCACCTGAGCTGAAGTGAGGGTTCCCCTTCACTATGAACAAGGTGAGAATATTCTCTTAGGGAAAGAGCAGTAAAGGAAGATATTTTCTGCAAGGGAAAGAAAAAAGATGCGGTATATTTCAAGCTCAGTTTTGTCTTTGCTACAGAACCAAGATTCATGTTGGTCTTGAGTACTGTCTGTGTGCTAATCTAAGACCAGTAAATTTTTTGGGTAGGATGGACTTTGCCATACTGATATTGCCGATACCAACCTGTTATTTCAAGAGGTGGAGCATTCCTGGTAGCGTTTGTATTGATAATAACTCTCTCTAGAGCCGATTATGAATGCCAAGTGATCAGGATTGCTACCTCTGGTCTGACATTTGTGTCTCCCTTCTTTTTTGCTCCCACACATGCATGATTGAGGCTATCCAACACTTAGTTGAGGCTGCTGTGTAAAGCAATAGCCCCAGAAGCTGTCAATGATTCCTTCTCATCACCAAGGAAGCCGAAATACAGAGGTTGCTGATGGTTACACACCTTCAGCTTAAGCAGAGCTTCCGGGAAGATGACTGTGATGCATGGGATAAAAGATGTTGAATACACTAAAATTATTCAGCTACATATTTTCTGCCAAGTAGACCCTGAAAGTTCTGGGAGAAGTGCCAAAGTGCTGCTAGTAAATGAATGTTTCTGAGCGATCTTGTCCTTGACTGCAGAAAAACAGAAGTGATGGATCAGAATATTTTTTACAAAGTTACCCTCTCTTTGTTTTGCTTCTCTTTATATGGAGTCATGTTAAATACTGGCTAAAAATCTTTAGAGTCATTTTGACAGTGCCTTTCTCATGGAAAACCGCATGTTGGAAAAACCTTTTAGTTATGCAGTTTCCATAGATGGCACTGTATTTATTTTATGGATACCTCCTTTCAGTATCATATGCATTTTCCTGGGTCTCCTGGGTTTGCATTGTTTTACTGAATCACTGCATAAAGCACATTAAAAATTCTCAGTAACCTTGCAAACACAATCAGCCTGATTCACATTCCTTATAGTACGTGTTCATTTCATGGAAGGCCCAGCTTCAGTCTGCCTCAGTGTATGCAGCTGGGAAAGGTTGGACCCAAATCATATCCAATACTTCCTTCTTGAGCATTTGTTTAGCAGGATTCTGCATTGTGTGTTGTCTTGTGTTTTGGACTTTTGTATCTGTGCCAAAGGCAGTGGCTGTTAGCATTTCTGCCATGCTGGTTCCTTTATACAGAACTCGCCTCTGAAATATGGCTTGTTTGATTCACCCAACTACTTTTCTTTACCTAAAAAAATTAAAAATTACTGCCACAATTACAAAAATTACCAATCCTGGTAATTTTCATGAGATTGGAATGTTTCTAGATAATGATATATCCTTGCTAAGCCCTTTTCAGCACCTTAAATCTCTAGTATTATTTTGACAATATTATTATTACTGCAATTCTAGAGCTTTCTTTTCTGTGTAGCATAGCCAATATGGAGAAATTTGTCATTTTATGTCTGTCATTTTTTCCCACATTGTAACAGGAAGATTTCTTTCTATTTTATTTCAATCATACGCTGATTGATGTTTCTGATGCTCTCTTTCATGCCTTACTTTTAGCAATTGTGATTGCACCTTCAATGGAACATTCATTTCACATTAGCTTTGTGCTGTAGAAAAAATAATCTTAAAAGCTGTTAAAGAAAGACTGTCCAAAATTAAATTTTTTTAGTTAATTTTTAAAACATTTTCTGATCTTTCTAATTTTTGACCCCTGTGAGAACTCAAGTAGGCAAACACAGTACATACTCAAATATTAAGCACTTTTATTCTGCAATATATTACTATGTGAACAGAGGGAAGTGAGGTACTGAGCACATAGGTGTTCAGGAGATACTGAATACGTAAGAGTCAGTCGGCCTGTAGTAATAAACATCCCACTTAATCTGCAAAATGCTGAATTTAAAGGCATAGTTAAGAATTCTGGATTATATAAGACATTACAGCTCTGAACAGGTATATATTTGTCTGGGGTTTACAGATTTATTTGATTATGCTGCATATGATGCTTTGAGTTGAAAGAAACCCATTTGCTTAATAGTAGCTTCAGAAATGGAGACACTGCGGAAGTACAGAGCCAAACGTAAGATACCGTCTTCTGCTGAGGCTTTGGTGATGGCAGCTTTAAAATCCATATAGAAGTAGGAGGCAGCAAAAAACACACTGTTGCATGATAGCTTTATCAGGTTGTTTTTTGGAAAAGCAGGCCTGGTATTGTGAAGGAGCCCAACTTCCTCCTATTTGACTCCTCCAGTGCTCAGGGCAACAGGGATGTACGAAGAGCCTCTGTAAACCACAAAAGATAGCACCATGAAATGCTCCTGTAATCAGTGACTGATGTAATTAGCTTTCTTCCTAGTGGAAATTGCCAACAAAGCCTCAAGAAAACCATGAAGTGTCTTGATAAAATAAGTATTGATATATATGAAAATCTACTGTGGCACATAAACTTCAAATGCAGCTAAAGGTAAAAAAAAAGAAAAACCACATATAAATTTGTATTTTTTTTTATGGGCTTAAACTGAAGGTCTGAAGGTCGAGGGTGGGGTGACCAGGACCTGTAACATCATACAGGCTGATACTATGTGAAAGTTGTTTAGAGCAATGTGATTTGGATTCAGTGTTATTTGAGGCGATGTCAACACAGTACTGACTCACAAGAGAGAGAAAATTAAATTGGTCTGGATTCTATTATTCTCCCTGAGAATGTATCTTTGTTGGAATATATTTTTGATCAAATTCAGTATCTGAATTTCACATCATGGTTTACAGTCAGATTTAGAGAATTGCAGTCCTAGTTTACCTCCTATTTTTAATAAAGCTAGAGCTTTGGAGGGGCTAAGCTAAAGCTTGGGGGCTTTCCAAAGTTGCAAAACAAAGCCAGCAGTTACTTTCTTTTTCTATTCAGTCTGCTGCTTTTTCCTTCTGCTGGAGCATACACCACCTCACAAAAGTTTGTAGCCCAATCTTGAGATT
Source organism: Cephalopterus ornatus (assembly GCA_013396775.1). Lineage (NCBI taxonomy): Eukaryota > Metazoa > Chordata > Aves > Passeriformes > Cotingidae > Cephalopterus > Cephalopterus ornatus. The sequence goes on from VZRE01001844.1 coordinate 280,184, forward strand.
TCGTGTTTACTTCCCTGTTTCCTGCATAACTACTTTGCCTTTCTGAAGTAAGGTGATTTCATGTCCTACTGCTATATTTTCTTTAGATCATTGTTTTCTAAAGCTACTGAAGCACTGAAAATGTGCACAAAAGGGCAGATTTCATTAAAGGGCAGTACATGGGTTTAATTATAACCAAAATAAGAGAAACTGACACTTCTTTGTGTCATCTCTATGCAGTAGTCATTTCTCCAAATGCCTTGGGCATCTTGGAATGTCAATTTATTAAACTTGACTCAACAAAGAATTCTAGGAAACGATTTTGCAAAGGATATTTTATTACTGAGAGTTAGCATTAGGAATCATAAAAAAATAATGTATTTAAGGAACAGCTTTTAGCCAAACATTATGAATTAAGAGGGTCCTGTGACTTTGCTGCTGCTGTGGTGTGTCTGAACAGAGCATCACCACAGCTAGCTGGCCACAGCCAAGAGTGGCAGATGGAATGAATATAGAAACATTGCCATAAACTGCAATGGTTGACTGTGAACACAGGTCAGGGCCCTATTCTGCACATGGAAACACACCACTTTGTCAATTAAAAACAAAAAACAAAGTGGAGGTTTTTAATCTTCGAATTATTTAGGTGATAATATCCATTCACTAATTATCACATGGCTGGGGACTGGGAAGGGAGAGGAATGTTTTTAAAATAAAAATATTTTAAAATAATAATCTTTACTTAAATAATAAATGATAATCTTTATGTTAAATAATAATCATTTAAAAATCCAAAATAACTGAGTTTTTCTTTGCTGCTAAGTAGTTGTAAGTAGGACATTAGAAACTTGCTATTTGTTTACAACGGCAGTCTGGTAGAAAGATAACTTCTAGCTCAATTAAGAGAAGAAAAAAAACCAAAAAACAAAAAACTACAACCCTCATATAAAGTCTGTCCATACAATGGTATGACATTAGCTAAGTAATCCATGTCCTGTCAGTGTATTACCTCAACTTGTTCTTCACTTGTCACAGGTAGTAAAAAGGGTCTTTGTCTTGTGCAAATAAAAAGACATTTGAGCATTTCTAAGTAAAACTTGTGGGGAAAAAATATTTGCTTGAGACAAACAACTGTTTTGTGACAGAACTATTTGGGGTGAAAAGAATGTAAAAATCTAAGCAATGTGTCTCTGGTGTATAAATAAATGTCCTGTAATTGTCTTTGCTAAAAGTGGAGGTAATGGTGTTGAAACAATAGACTTCATTGAAAAATGAAATCCTGTAAAGTGATAAATGAGTAAGGTCAGCTGAACTATTTGAAAGTAAATCACTTTTCTTTCCTTAGCTACTGGCATTTTTAATCTGAGAAAGAAGACATCCAGAAATTAACTCTACGTGTTCCACAGAGATAGGAAAAGACCTATAACAGGTATAGGATCACACCTTCCACTTCACTTAGCGGGAACCCCTTCATTACACTGCCTCTTGACTGGATTAGACAATTCCTAGCACAAAAATGTCCAAACTGTGTTCAGACATGCTCAGCTCCTGTTAAGACAGTTTCACACAGATGGCTGGCAAGACTGATGAGGCCAATGCATTTCTGCCCAGCCTGTGGCCAAGGGGCTAATGCTTCACATTCCTTCTTAAGAGATTGAGGTCCTTTAAACAGGTAATGTGCAAAACTCCTCTTGTATACACAAAAAATAGCCAGATCAGTGGGCCCACATCGCAGTTGGAGGTTCCATCCGGAGAGGAGTGTGCTGACCAGGCCTCCTGGCTAAAGTTTAGGGGTGCTTTGACTATTCACACAGCTCACACAGTTTGCTGTAACAGGCAACAGTGGCCAACAGCCTCCAACAGTCTGCACACATCAGGTAACGCCATCAGTAGCAGAGCACAGATTTAGCAGTGCAAAAGTAGTATTGCATCTTACTTCATGTTAGCTTACACAATGTACTCATGCCATACTTTCTCCATTTTTCAGTTTCCATTGCACCTTCCAGCCATTCTCAATTCTGATCTCTCCCATCTCCCTCCAATTTTATATATACTTTACATATAGAAATATATTCTTTGTGTTATATTGTGTATACCTTGTACCTACATATCTGTATAGCACTGCTGCTGTCCCAGGCACCAGCAGTATCCTGCTGTAAAGAATTCTCCTCTCAAGCACTTAAATCAGCAGCAGAGCTCAAGGATCCTTATTGCATATGTAGAAAAAATTCACTCGTGATGGGAACATCAACCTCTGCACCAACACTCTGCAAGTGCAGAGAGCTTCATTTGAAAGGATTTTGGCTCTGTCTCTGTACTCATATACTCCTTCCTTTGAAGGCATGAGAATTTTTTCATTAGAGCTTACTTAAAGTTATTTTGGGAATAACTTCATAAGCAACTGAACAAGAATAAAGATATAGACAGTGAAAGAATAAAGAAAAAGCTATTAATGCCAAGCATGTAAGAACTTACACCCTTGGCAAAAAAACAAACTACTAGAAAGAAAAAAACACTAAGTTCTGATAATTTAGATATTTGATATCTTACTTTTTATGCAACTCATTCTCTTTACATCTCTGGTGTTTCCATTAGAAATATGATTCTCCTTCCCTGCCTCCTGTTCAGCTGGTATTTTGGTCATAACAGTTTTTCGTCTTTAAGAACAAAGGAATTTTTGTACTTTATAAGATCAGAAGTCTCATGACTTGCCTCTAATAATGACAACATAAATGATTGTGTAAATAGTACAAGCAATTGTTACAAGCAAAAAAAAAAAAATTCTTTCTTACCCTTAGCAGCTGTCTGCTACAAAAGAAAAATCTGAAGGGATGTTCCCTATTTAAATTTATCTCTATTATTATCATCATAAGACAGACAGGACTATTCTAATCTCTACAGGTCTATCCCTTTGTGATATCCTCTTAACTGTTGGTAACAGCAATGTTATATTGTGGTAAGGAGTTCCACAGTTTTTTTCCATTCTAGATCTTCACATTTTCTGATATTTAAGTTCAGTGTATGTTCTTATGTTTGTGATAAAAAGGCTATATAACTTTGCATTCTTTGTAGTTCTCTCTTTTTTAAAAATATTTTTTTATTGCCCCTCGATCATCTTGACATTAAACAGTCCCATGTATTTGGCCTTTCCCTGTATAAAAGTCTCAAGAGAATTTCTAATTTGTTTCATCATCTGTTTTTGAAATAATTTTGTTTGCATTGTTTTGAGGTGGAAAGAATAAACCAAAACACAATAGATAATATACCTCTGATTGTATAATGCTTGCATACTGTCAGTGTTATTTTCAATGTTCCTTATAGACTTTTCTTGATAAAGATCCTTTTATGCAGATGCTTCCAAAGTGTAGCAGGATTTGCCTTAGGGACCATTAGCATCTTTGACCCTTTCTTGGGGTCGAGGCAGGGAAAGTAGTCCTAAGAAATTCCTGAGAAGTATCTCTTTGTTCTGCCTAAGAGTGAGTGTGTATTATTTTAGCAGTGCCACCATTTATTTCAAAACTCTCTGAATGTACCATTTAACCTAAGGACTTGTTCTTCACTTCATCCTGCTGTTTCAACACCTCTCCCTCTGATTCCTTAATCTTCATCTTTACTACATGGAGGTAGAACAGAAATGGTGTAAGGCTATTCTGGCATTTTCTTACTGTTTCTTTCCTCCTTGATACCTAAACTTTACACATACCCTCATATTTTTAACAAAGAACACTTACATTTTTGATTTTTTTTATGTAACACTTTGGAAAATGTTGTTAAAATTGAAAGCTAACTAAAATAGTTGAAATGCTTCATTTTCTTCACCGAAAAGCTGAAAGCTGTAAGGTGGTATATATATGGGAACAGAAAAGCACATTATTTTTGTATCTTTGTAAAAAAATATTTCAACTGCCATAACATCATTTCTTATACTAACAAACTATGTATTTGTTCTAAATATTTAATACTAATGTTTTGACACAGAGAAAGTAAAAACCCCATTACCTCTATCTACTGCTGTTTTGGCGTTGTCTATTATTAATTCAAACAGTTGCCTTGGTAAAAATAATACTTACTTACAAATATTAATAAGAATGCTCCATTTGGGACTCTTATTTTGCTTCAGAGCTTTTGACATTCCCTTATCCTCCCTTGCTTGATCTTGTTGCTGTGCAGACGAGGTGCAGCCCCACAGGAAGACAGGGATGGGTGGCAGGAGATGACCACTCTTGCCTTGCAGAAGGGGAAAGACAGGGGTACAAGCAGCTGCTGCTTGTGCTCCTGGCCCTTGTCCTACCCCCTTTCCCTGGACACCTGCCCTTTTGCTCTCTCTCCACTCTCTCCAGTAGCAAGGGTACACCCTGGGCCCTTCTGCGCTTGGTGGGGCTCCAGTGCCCACACTTCTCTGAAGGTGGGTGCTGAGGACCCTCGTGGGCAGAAGGATCCATTCTTAATAAAGCCAAATAAACTAAACTACAAATAAATGAAGAAATAGAGATTGAGAAGCTGAGAAAGTGAAAGAGCACTTTATGCATTCTATTTAAACCAAGCTATTCTGTTTACACAGAACAGTGTTTTAAGGAAAGCAGAAGTCGCTGGCGTTTGTGAGCTTAAAAGCTGAGAGCTGCAAACTGCCTCTGTCATCATTTGAAAACATAACGCTGACAGATCTCTGCCTTGGCGGTAGCACTAAACAGGATTAACCACTCTGGCATCTCAGGTTTCATTGCACTGAAATAGAAATAAGTGCTGATCACACAAAGAATGGCATTTGTCATATTATTCATGCCTGTGGTGGCCTCAGGGTGTACATGGTTGGTCACATCATGCCAAACAATGTATAACTTGAAACTAAACTTTCAAGACTGCTTTAGTGGTGTTATTAGCAGTTAATTGTTCTTTTGTTTTTAGGGTACTAATGGAAAGAGATAGCAACCTGGCTCAAACATCCTGATATACTCAGCTTCAAGAAAAGCACCTTTCTGGTTTTATTCTTACGCAGCACATTTATCGAGCAGTTAACCTTTCACCCATCCATGGCACTCCCCATCATCTGCATTCCATCTGGGGCATGCTCACCAAGGTGTGTAGCACAGGCAGGACTTACACAGCCATCATTTAGAGGCCTGATTCATTTGATGGTGGATTTGAGATCCCTTTCCCAACTAGGGTGGCTCCTTTCCATGATTCCCCCAGGTCACAGCTGCTGCCCTTCCTCAAAGGCAGCCCAGGTGGTGGCCAGCTTGTGCTTCTGGCCCGCATCCCCTCTCCACTTGCCAGCTGGACTCTTCCTTGCTACCTTGCTTGCTCAGTGTCTTAGCCTCCTTCTGCCTGCCCCCCAACCAGCAGAGCTAAGGAGCCACAGCGGGCTGCCAGTAGGCGCTGGCAGGGCAAGGAGACAAAAGAAAATGTCTGGGAAATCTTGACAGCAACTGGCAAATCCCGTGGCAGAAGTGCTCAGTTTGGTAGCATCACAGAAACTGTACTGGATTTGGAAGCAGTGGGACTATGGCATCCAAAGGTTCTGTATGAGAGAGAGTCACCCCTCATGTGTGTCTGTATGACTGTGTCAGATTGCTTAAAAATAGTGGGGGACAACAGTCCATTTGCTTTAATTTTCCATTTTCTCAAAGCTTTCCCACAGCGTGAAGAGCTGGATTTTTGTTTTTTGTTATTCACCCAGAGAGCTGTCAAACCTTGCCACACAGACCTCCTACCACGTGCCTAGGACTGAGTTGGGCAAGGATGGCCCCAGACAGCTGGATAAGTCCCAGCGGCAGAGACATGGAAGCCTTTGCACCAGCTGTTGAATTCAAGGGTAGAGATTACTAGCACTTCATTGCTCTCTCTCTTAGGGATGAGGGTGCTCTATTTTTCTTGAGCTTTTCCACTTTCAAAGAGCATTCAAAGGAGAAAAGTTAGCACGTTAAAGGAGATTTTGATTTTGCTTGCCAAACTATGAAGCTGGAGTCAGAATAGTTCCTCTGTGGTAACTGAAGAGCTCAACCATTCATTACCCTATCTAGACTTCAGTAAAGCATTTGACACCACAGCATCCTCCTAAAAAACACAGGCTTGGCTGGGTGGATGCCTCAATGAGTAAAAAACCTGGTTTGATGGCTGAGCCCAGGGAGCTGTGGTGAATGGAGCTACATCCAGTTGGCAGCCGGTCATTAGTGTTTTCCCCAGGGAACAGTACTGGGGCTGGTCCTATTTAACACCTTTATGATAAAGATCTGGATGTCGGGATTGAGGGCACCCTTGGTAAATTTGCAGATAGGATTTGGATGGGAGTGTTGTTCTGCTCGAGGGTAGGAAGGCTCTACAGAGAGACCTGGACAAACTCAATCAATGGGCTAGGGACAGCTGCTGGAGGTTCAACAGGGGGAATTGCCAGGTCCTACACATGGGTCACAGCAACCCCAGACAGCACTGTGGGCTGGGGGAGGAGTGGCTTGAGAGCTGTTCAGCAGAATGGGACTTAGGGGTGCTGGTTGACAGCCAGCTAAACACGAATTATCAATGTGCTTGAGTATTCAAGAAGGCCAATAGCATCTTAGCCTGTATCAAAAATAGTGTAGCATGACTAGGGAAGTGATTGTCCCACTGTACTGGGCACTGGTGAGGCTGCACCT